>PVJA010056362.1:0-10838 GCA_004027025.1 Myocastor coypus
ACAGGCTTTAACTGAAATGCTAGATATATATGTTGACTTTAGTGTAGGAACCTTCATTGTTAAGCTATGGATTAAAACTGTATGTAACTGACACTCAAAAAAAGGAAACAGTTTGTGTAAGTGTTGGTCTGTCCATAGTTACTTGTGTTAAGTGGAACTCGTGATGCCTCTGCATTCTACTGTCTCAACTATTACTTGATGGTGGCATAAGATATAATTTAGCCTGTGGTAACAGTGATAGAAATGATACCTTTTCTAAAGAAGGAGTTTATCACAATGCTGCTTCCTAATGGCCTGCATTTCTAGGATTGCAGTCCTTTCTGCTGTGCCATCTTTTTTAATATATATATATATATATATATATATATATATAAAACTGTTAAAAAATAAAAAATAAAATTGGTGACAGCCATGGTTATCCAAGTCTGAGTATATGAAAAGTTATTTAATCATGGAAACTGTATATATGATCTACATGTAAATAGTAGCTCAATTAAACTTTTAGCAAAAAAAAAAAACCCACAATAAACCCTGAAGAACAAAATCTATCATAGGTTATTCATTTCTGTTTTCATGTAAATCCTTCTACTGACCTATCACAAAGAGTTCTAAGTAATAATGAGGTCAACAGTTCAGAATTACTTTGAGAAATTTAACAGTGACAGAAAAAGGTGTACCTGAAAGATATGATTAAACTACAATTTAGTAAATAAAGATTGGAGTAAAAACAGATACCTTATGCCTTACTGTCAAAGGTTAAAATGTGAGAAAGTTGGTATTCTATACATTAATGTTTAGATATAAATCAGCATCAGTTAAATTTTCTCCAGGATATCTTATGTCAATTTGTAAATTATTCAGTTTCCCCTAAAAGTATAAGAAGATGGAAATGTCAAAAGAAATTGTTAAGTAATGATGTTACAAAGTCTCTCAAGCTAGAAACTATATCACAAACCCACATAAGAAGACCTTTTGGCATTGGGTTAAAACCAAATATTGATCAAAGAAATAAAATGTGGTAGAAAAATATAGCCATATTATTGTAATAATTCACCTAGTAGGCTAGAACACACACACACACACACACACACACACACACCACTACACAAATACATACTGTTGGGAAAGCTCTATTAGTAATAAGAGGTATAAATTTGGAAATGTAACTCACATCATATTCCTCAACAAAGTCCAAATGGATCAGAAAGTTAAACAGGAGGTGACAAAAATCTATGTTTCAATAAATAGTTACTATAGTAAAAAAGACTTATTCACCATTCACTTGCTTAAAACACTCCCCTTCCATTCCAACACACCTATGGGTGTCAGTAAAAGATATGATCAAAAATATAGTGAACATTGCTGTCAGGTGCCACCCAATGTAAAGCAGGCTTATAATAACATTGCAGTGTGTCCACATCCATCTCATTCAATGAATGAGGCACTGAGGGATTTCTGACTTTTCTTCAAACTCAAATGACCAAGAACAGTAAATATTTTGAATTGATTCAGGACATTGATTGAGTATGCCATAAAGGCACTGATGAATGCACATCTGAAAGAGAGCTTCCAGAACTATTTCAGAAAGTGGCAAGAACAATGAACGGGATTAATGTGCTCAAGTTTGAGGGGGATTGATAGCAGTATGTTTTAGTTCAATAATTTTTATTTAAAAATATACTTTATCACATCTCATGCAATGTATTAGAGAAGGGACGTGTATGTATATTACTTTCATGGAAGCAAAAAGAATGAGCTAACAGGAGAAAAGGGGCTGATTTCAATCACAGTGATAGAGCATTCTAGGAGCAGAGAGGAAAATGTTTGCTGGGGAGGTAGGACTGAACATGAAAAGTGGAAAGTGAGTAGACTTTCACGAAGGGTAAGAATAGTTAAAAACAAAAATGGCTATTCTATGAAAAATTCCGACTCCCTAATAACTGGAGGGGCATAGGCAGCCACACTATTAGATATTAGCATGAAATCACTAGAAACAACAAAAAGAAACATATTTTGGAAATAACTTCAAGGCAAATAAAACAGAACTGGACCTGGAAAAGGTCAGTGATGGAAGCATTTGTTCTGATTTTTCTCTGGGATTAAGCTCTCAGGATAGGATGGCCATGGGCACTGGGTAGCTGCACTGTCTTCAGCAAAGTAAGAAATGGAAGTTGTTTGCCACTTATTGCAAAGAACTACGTTCTTCCTTCCCTCTTACATTTCTTATGGACCAAGTCATTCACTTGATATGCTGCCCCTCCCCTCACACACTAGCTCACTAAATCCTCTTCTATTTCAACAAAGCAATCACAATGCCTAGAATCCAAAATCCCTGCATAATAAGACAGGAGTTCAGAAGACTCAGAACATCTGTCTTCTTTTACTAAGTCTGCTGACAGGGAAGCAGAAAAGCACCCAGGATTGGGAACCTTAGTTTATGTAAGCTTAGAATTCATCAGCTCTGATTTCTGCCTGCTACATTCTTACCCAAATTTATTGTGTGTTCCCTCTGTAGACATAAAATAGAAATGTGAAAAGCAATTTAGAGTTACTCAAAGAAAACCTTGTCTCTCTGTCTGAACTTTTTCAAGATACAGGCCTCAAATAGACAAGGTAAAGCAGATGAGCTTTTATTGTATGACCCAAATCAGTGCCCCCCCCATGAAGAGACCCACCCGATTAGGTGCTCCCCTCCATTTTCAATGTGACTTCAATAAAATGTGCAACATCAATCTACTCACTTATAATTTATTTTTTTTCAAAGAGGGCTCCAGTTTTCCTTCTGATTGTTTCTTCTGCAAAACGCCAAATTATTTAGCTTCCTGGATTTCTTTCTATATAAAGGACCATCCTTGGCCAATTGTGTTGGTTTAACAGAAACAATACACATCATAGAATGCAGAATCATTCTCTCCTAGGGAATCTGATGCTTATTGAAAGATGACTGTGTAAATAGTCTCTTTAATTATATTTCATGTTTGCGCAAAGGCTAAAAACATCCTTTCACTATTTCTTCAAAGTACCAGATAAATTTATTAGGACACATTTATTATCTCAGGACCCTTGTAAGATTGATTATATATTTATACATTAACAATGTTGAGGACCATATCTTATCTTTAGGCTATCTAATTAAAAAAAATAATGAACAGGTTATCTAAGATAGGGGACTTGGTCTTCATTCTGACACTTAGCAGCTATCTTACTTTTGGCTAGTAACACCAACACCCTCCTCTCTGGTCTTCACTTATCTGATTTGAAAAATAAGAGATTTGACCTATGAACTGCAGAGTTTTTCTTCTACTTCTAACATTCAGTGGGCAAAATACAATAGTATATTTAAGCAACCTACTCTACAATAAAGATAATAGTTATATTAGGAAATCAATTGACTTTGCAATGAGACAAAATCAGTTCCAATTTTTAGATTTCCACTGGTTAATAGTATTATTTTTGCCAAATTATACTTTCCAAGTCTCCTGTTTCCTCTGTACAATTGAGATAGCAATACTTTTGTGCTTTTTTTGATCATTACATAAGAAAACCCATAAGGAAAAAGATATATAACAGGCTCACCAAATGGCAACTACTGTTAGCTGCTTCATAAGACAACACATTTTTCATCCAGAGGAAGCTTGTACATTACTTATTTGTAAGTTCTATTTTTTAGATCTTAAAATAAACATGATTTTTTTCTACTTCCTCAGTCAAAGAATAGATGAGCAAGAGTTTAATTACTATGTAAACCCAATTTTGCATATAAGGAAATTGAAGCTGTATGACTAGTCTAAAATCACAGAATGAGTTAATGACAGCAACAACTCTAAAATTGAAGCTGTCCCATCCGTAGTAGAATTTACACACTCCACTGATTTTTTTCCAAGCTAGGTTATACTTCCATTAACAGATTGTGGTGTCATGCAAAAATGATAGTGCTTTTTATTCAGTTTATTGCTTTGCTAAGTCTATTAAGAATAAAATAAAATATTTGACATCTGAGTAGTACAAGCTATAACTTTTTTCTAAATTTGGTGATGAAATAACCACAGTTTCGGTAACAAGACAAAATAGTGTTATTGGTCATCTCCATCCCTTCACATCTATTCTTATCTTCCTGACCACCTGAGAGAGGGGTACCATGATCCATTTAGCTAGAAAAACTATGAATCATCTTTCTCACTGCTTCATTACTCAAAGGTAATTAAGTCCGCCCAATTCTATCTTTTAAATTCCTCTTGATTCTAATCTGCTATGGTTTGAATGACCCTCAAAAACTCATGATGAATTTAATTTCCATGGTAACAGTACTAAGAACTAGGGCCTTTAAATGTGGAATAGGTCAAGAGGGCTCTATCCTTATGAATGGTTTAATTCCCTTATCATCAGAATGGGGTCCTGATTTTTAAAAAGTCTGAATTCAACCTTCTGCTTTGATTTCATACATTCTCACTTGCCCTCTCACCATCTTACGCTGTGACACAAAAGTGTCACCAGATGTAGCCCATCAACCTAGCTGCCCTGCCTCCAAAGCGAGGGACTGAATACACTACTGCTGTTTATAACTGGCCCACATCTGTGATAATCTGTCAAAGTAACAGAAAATTTACTAATAGTCAATTCTTTCTACCTCTCTAAAAGCTCATAATTCTTTCTCACCTGGACTACTTCAAAACCTGATAAATGAGTTCCATTTGCCATTTTCTGCTCTTCAGAATGAATTTATTATGTACAAGTTGATTTTTAAATGAAAATCGAAATAAATGTAGAGGTTAAAGGTTCATGTTGCATTCATATATATGCATATGTATACCTTTTTCATCAAGTGGTTCTCTTAAGTTTATCATATGAATTTGATATATAGATATTTTTATTTTTTTTCCATGATCACTGTCTTAGCTACTTTCTACATGTTGCTGGGACAAATACCCAACACTCAAAATGAAGGAAGGAAAGGTTTATTTGGATCACAGTTTGTGGAGGTTTCAGTTCCTACTCCACTGGCTCCAAGGCAGCAGAAAGCAATAAAGAGCAGAGGAGGAGCAACTGCTCTGACATCCATCAAGCCTCTCTCTTCCAAATTCTGTGCCAGCACAGAGCTCCTCCAAAGTGGTACGGCTGCAAAGGTCAAGCTTCTCCAAAGACGAAGACTTCTCCAAAGAAGCAGGCAGGGCAGGTCCCGGCGGGGTTAATCTCACAAAGTGTTCCTCAACTGTTCTATATACTTTTTTGTGCTGAGTCACTCTAGTGTGGCCCATCTGGCCCTACAGTTGAACCAATCACACCCCAGGGCAGTCCCTGCGCATCCTGCGGGATGGTGCCTCCACAGCCCGGAACCACGCAAACCCATCCAACCAAGCTTCCTCAAGTTGACACAATGGATCAACTACCACAATTACTATAACATATTGTAACTACAAATACAATTTTCTGAATAGTTAAATATATAAGATAAAAATATTCAACAAATATTAAATTATTTTCTATTATATGCTAGACACTAAGAATACAGATTGAACAGAAGAGACAATGTTTTTTATCAGCATATATACTAGTGTACATATCTGAGAAACATATCTGAGAACAATGATATTTCTAGTAGGTATAAAAAAGTAACATGCCTAGAAATAAATTTGACTAATGAAACAAAAGTTTCTGTGATGAAAATTATAAAATATTTGTGAACAATTCAAGAGGATACACAAAAAATGGAATGACATCCAATATTCATGCAATAGAAGAAGTAATATTGTGAGGTATGTCGGAGTACAACTGTTATTCTAGCACCTGAAAGGCTGAGGCAGGAGGATCACAATGAATGCCAAGCCAGCCTGGGTTATGTAGTGAGATCATGAACAGTCTAAATTGCACAGGAAAAACCTGGCTCAAAAAGACAAAGAAAAAGAGAATGAAAAGAAGAAAAATGAAAGAAGACAATGAAGAAGAGGAGAAGGAGAAAAAGAATAAGATGGAGGAGAGAGAAAAGGAGGAAGAGGACAAGGAGGAGGAAAATAAAAATTGTTAAAATGTGTATGCTATCCAAAATGACCTATACATTCAATAAAATCCCTATAAAATACCAATGATGAGCTTACAGAATTACAAAATAATTTTAAATTGGTGTGGAACCACCCAAATACTCAAATAGCCAAGGTTATCTTGATCAAAAACAGCAAAGCAAGAGACGGTGCATGACAGGAGTTTAAATATATTATAAACTTACAGTATTCAAAATATGATATTGTCATAAAAACTGACATATAGACCAGTAGAGTACAATAGAGGACTAGGAGAAAAGAGTCTTCAATAAATGGTGCTGTGAAAATTTTATATGTACATGCAGAAAAATGAAACTACCCTCTACCTCATCAGCTACAATAATCAACTCTAAATTGATTGAAGGTTCAGATGTAAGACCGGAAAGAACAAAACTACTGAATAAAATAGAAAGAAAATACTTCAGGACATTGGAATGGGCAAGAGTTTTTGCACACAACTTCAAAAGTAAAGGAAACAAAAGCAAAATCAGTTTAATAGGATAGTATCAAGCCAAAGGGCTTCATATTAGAAAAAGAAACAGTAAAGCTTAAGTCAGCATCAGATACTTCTGTGTGTACAAGTGAATGAGAAGCTCAAGACAAAGATTAGTGGACAATTGGTTGGAAAATCAATAGTCCTCCAAATCCTTTCTTTTTCTTTGTTTGTTTGTTTGGGGTTTTTTTTTTTTCTCAGAACCAGGAATCGAACTCAAGAGCTTGCACTTGGCAGGCAGGCACTTGTGCCCCTGAGCTATCTCCCCAGCCCCTCCTTTCTTAATTCTTCATAGCACTCCCCCACATTCTTGATTCCCACAAATATCTACAGGTTTATCTTCAAATACTCAAAATAGAGGGTTTATGGAATGGAGGTCTCAGAAAGACTTGAATGTGAGATGAGGTGAAAATTTTGATGTACATTTGAGACCAACAGTCTTCTTTTTGGCTTTAAGATCACCATAACCAAGGCTTATATTTCCCAATTAGAACACTGGAAAATTATTTTCTGAAACAATCTGAATAACTTCATAAGAAATTATCTAAAAGTAATCTGGGCATGGGAACATATGTGTGTCATCCAAACACCCTGAGTGATAGTGGCAAGAGGACTGCAAGTACAAGACCAGTGGGGCAATTCAGTGATTTAGTGTTTTGAAATTTAAACAAAAAGTATCGAGATACAGCCTAATGGAAAGGCCTCTAGGAAAAGCACTGCAGAAAAAAAAGAAATTAACAAAAGGAAGGGATCTGGTCCAATCCTCTTGCTTTTTTATTTTTATTAATTTTAATGAGAGAGAAACAATGATACAGTTTCAAAACAGGTTAGTAGGACAGTTACAATAATTAACACATTTCTTATTGTTGTCTTCATAGTAGCTGTTCAGAGTACAAGATGCAGACATGATATCTTGTCTAAACACTATTAGTACAAAATTTCTTCTCATTAAATTAAGAGAAAGTAGCTGTATGTATAGTCCAATAGTCCATTAAAGCAGTGCGTTATAAATACAAGTAGCAATGTTGGAAGCTGTTGACTTGAGCCTTTTACAGCTCAACATATTAATCTGGCTTTACTTTTTATACCGCATGGTTAAATTTTTCTGTTGTACGTCTAAGACCAAGTTAAAGCAACACCTATATAACAAAAATGTAACTTTTGTACCTGACAAGGTCAGTCAAATCCCCTCAGGATTTACCAAAAATAGAGTAAGAGACAAGAAAAAAATATCATACTATTGTCCTACTACAATTTTATATATGGATAGATTTCTAAATTGCTGTGTAAATATGTGCGATTGTTTTTTTTTTTTCACATTGTATAGGGATTTATTAGAATATCTATGATTGATGGAAAGTACTGGTTCCATGTTATGTCTAAGGCATTTAATATTCAGAAAGATCGTGATGTTAAGCTCTGGTGCCCATGTTATAGGGTAATAGTTTTACTAAGTTTTTCTTCTGGAGGGCTAACAACTTAAGTTTGAAGACCAAAAATTAGAGAAAAAAGAAGGGCTACAAGGATAGCCAATACTTAGGCCCTAGTCCTTCATGGTTAGTGAGGACTCAGGACATAAGAGAGCCTGTACTATAACATCTTTTAACTCAATGGTGTCCCAAATTTCATATTCAAGATTATGGGGCTACAGAGGAAAGTGATCAGCACTGCATAGAGCGCCTACAGAGAGTCACCTAGAGAGAAAACATTCTCTCAGGCTCTCACAGAGAGCAAATTGGTCAAGCAATGGCTATACCTCATCCGGAAGGCTGACACTGACAATAGATCGTACAAATCTTGTAATGAGAGTAACCTTGACAAAAGTATTTCATCAGTGTTTTGGTCCCATGTGAATAGAATCAAACATCCAAGTGTACTGAAATGTATTGTGAAAAAGTTCTATCATGGAGGCCGGGAAGATAGCTCAGTAGAACAAGTGCCTGCCTGGCAAGTGCAAGGTTCTGAGTTAGGTCACTCATCGCAGAAAAAAAATTTAGTAAAAGAAACTAGGGAATTGAGCACTAAAATATTAGATTTTCAAAAATACACAAAAGATGTAGTTCTGGAAAAGCAATATAACATTAAAATGAAAATTAAAATAATAGTCATATTTTTAAATGATAGAAGAAATAAACCTTTAATAGAAGAAATGCAAAACAAAGCAAATAAATAGAAATCTTGTTTTTAATTAGAGACTTAAAATAGGAGGTCCAAAGTAGTAATTATGAAGGGGAGGATATGAGAAAGAGGCAATGGCCAAAGCATTCATTCAAGAAAAATTACCAAAAAATGAAATGGTTTCCAGCATAAAAGGGAGAGTTGAATAGGTAGAAAAATCTATGAAGGTAGATACACACTAAGGCATATCATACTGAAACTTTAAAGTGATGAAGAGCAAGAGATCAAATGATAACAGTTTAGTTGAAAAGATGAACAAAAATCAGAGACATGACCAGATTACTCAACAATGTATAACACTACTACCATATAACCAAGCCACTAAATTTTGCCTGATGGATTATAAAGGGATACTCAGTATCCAATGACCACTTTTTCCATTATAAGCTAGGTCTCCACTCTGAGTGTGGTCTATCCTACATATAGAGAAATTACAAAATGATAATAAATATAGCAAAAATTAAACCCTTTACTCCCACCCTTAATTTGATCAAAGGTTTTATATTGCACCCAGAATTAAATCCAAACTCTTTACTATAGCCTCCAGGCTCCTGAGAATTTGATTCTTTATTGTCACTTGATTTCATCAGCTGTTTATCTTACTTCGTTTAACCACAGTAACCTTTTGATGTTCTATGTATATGCCCATCACATGTAAATAAACTGCTTATCTAAAGTACTCACTAAGCCAGAAAATCCTTGATGTATTTTATTCATAGCTGTTAGTCTTAGTAGTGTTTTTAAATTCATTTACCCATGTATTTGTTTTCTGTCTTTCCCTACTAGAATATAAGCAACATGAGCACAAAATAATGAATTCATGTTTGCTATTCATCATTGTATCTCAGTACCTAGAACAGAGTTTTGAAAGCCATAAATACTGAATAAATAATGGTTTAATTAATTTATTAATGGATTATCTGTGAAGAGTTCATAATGCTAAACAACCCAGTAACAGAGTACAGTTGCAAGGTATATGTGGTGACACAGCCTTATATTATGGAATTCAAAATGTAGTACATGATGTAAAAAATGAGATAAGTAGGCCCATCACAGTCACACCAAAAATGAAGCTATTAGTTTTAAATTCTGTTGCAATATCTTCCCATTCTTTGTTTTCATGAGTGGAGAGTAGTAAATGAGGAGAAAATAATATAATCATGAATAAAAATATACAAATGGAGTAACATAAAGTGTATGTGTGTCAGGAAAGTGTGATTGAAACAAAGTTGAAAAATGAGTTTCACTATTTGAAATTTTTTTCTTCTATTCTATAGTTTATGTTTTTTGCTTATGTGATTTTGTCCTTTTATACACAAAATGTGTAAATTTTGAAAGCCCATTTTGTCTACATTTACTTAGGCTCTTTTTGCTTTTGCTGTCTTGTACAACAACAACATTGTCAAATTCAATGTAATGTAGCTTTTTGTCTCTGCATTCTAAGAATTTTGTACTTTTAGCGCTTATGTGAAGACATTTGATCTACTTTGCAATGATTTTTACATATTGTGGAAGCACAGGTTCAGCTTTGTCCTTTTGCCTGCTGATAGCCAGTTTTGCCAGTAATATTTGTTGAAAAGAATGTCCCCATTGAGTGGTCTTAGCATATTTATCAAAAACTGCTTAGCTGGGCATGGTGGCGCATGCCTGTAATCCTAGCACTCGGGAGGCTGAGGCAGGAAGATCGGTGAGAGTTCGAGACCACCGTGGGCTACAAAACGGAGCTCAAGGCCAGCCTGAACTGTACAGCTCAATTCTGTCTGAAAAAAAAAGAGCTTCAATATATATACGAGTATTTATCTCTGGGCTCTTTATTCTATAATATTCTGTTGATGCTGCTTCTATGCTAACTATAGTAGCTTTATAGTAAGTTTGGAATCAGGAAGAGTGAAATATCCAATTTTTTATTTTTTTATTTTTTTTCCTGTTTTATTTTTTATTTTTTTTTCAATTTTTTATTGTTTAAATTTAACAATGGTTATATTACATATTTTCATCATCAGATCAGTTTAGATTAATACATATAGGTATATAAGATTGATCAAACAATTAAACATTAACCTTTCTAAATCCACATTACTTTTTTTTTCTTTTCCCCCTTCTTTTCTTTGAAAGTTGACATATTGCATATT
>PVJA010056363.1:0-10836 GCA_004027025.1 Myocastor coypus
AAAAAAAAAAAAAAAAAAAAAAAAAAAAAAAAAAAAAAAAAAGACTATAAATAAGGGCAAGAGGGGTTGAAAGGAGGAGGGAGAATGAGAAAAAAAAAATCAAGTTATATCATGTACAGGTACAAAGTTCCTATGATGAAAGTGATTATTATGTACACCTAAAATGTACCTATAAAAAAGTAAAATGTACCAATAAACTTAATTAAAATAAGCAAACAACGCAAACAAAAACAGAAAGGGGAGTAAAATCTATAGTTGCAAGGGCAGGGCGTAGCAATCCCTACACTGAAGGTGGTTACCATGTACCACAAATATGTGCTAGTAACAGAATTGAAAGTAACTAGAGTTGGGATTTGAACCCAGAGAGTGGGGCTCGGGAACACCCCAAGAAGGACTGCGTAGAGAAGGTGGTCAGAGAAAGCCAGTGCTGCTCCTTTCTGAGGTGCTAGACTGGGGGTGCTCCAGGTCTGGGACAGGAAGCCTGTGGGCAGCCAGGGTCACAGGAAGTACCTGGGCATCCTCAGCTTGCTGCCATCAGACCAGACCGTCTGCCTTACACAGGTCTCCTGGCCCTTGGTCTCTAACCATCTCTGCCTCTTTCGTTATCTCCTGAGACCCCAGAGCAGGAACCGACCTGGTGCAAAGGCCACATCTAACCCTCATTCTAAATGTCTGCTGTGAACTGATTGGCTGTCTTCCAGGGGCAATGGAGCAGGCCTCCCTGCACAGTGACCCAGTAGTGCAGGTTGCCAAGGAGATGGAAGGCTCTGGCCCCTTTGCACCTCTGCTTCCTTGCTTCACCAAGCATGGTGCTTAAACTTGCGGAATACCCCTAAGAGACCAACTCAAACTCTTCTTCATTAGAACATCTGGCCAAGTGAGCTCCATCATGCCTACCAAGTATAACTTCCAGGATTTGCTTCTTAAATTCTCTCTTCTGGGAGTCAGAAATAATTTGGGGGTTGTGTCCCCATTTTCCTGGGTATTGAGGGATGAATTCAAGGAGAAATCTTGAGCTCCTGATTATACTCAGCTTGCCAGAGGGAGAGACAAGGGAGGAAATTCTCTCTTCAAGAATTTCCTACTAGTGGATGTGGGTAATCGCTCACGAGTTTTGATGCCCTGGCCAGCGGAGCAGAGACAACGTGGAGTGCATTGAGGGCCCTGAAAGCAGCTGCTTATACCACTGACACAAGTGACCCAGAGCCAGGGTCACCCTCTCACCTTCATTGGCTATAGACAGAATTTCCACGGAACAATGCCATGCTGTCCTCAGTGGAACAGGTCTGAGGTTTTGGGCAAGAAGAGGTATAAGGAGACAAAGTTCAGATGACAGCTGACTTTGGAGTCAAGCAGATCTGGGTGCTAATCGCGGGTCTTGTCAGAAGAGGAAGTTGAACAAAAGCTAGAGTGATGTCCTTTAGTTAGAGGGACAAGACTCTACCATGTAAGGTTCTGATCTTCCTAGCAGTGGTGGCCCAAGTCTTGACACCTTCCAGGGACCTTGGCATCTCTTGTATCTCCACTGGCCTATGTGGCCTCTATATTTGCAGATTCGCACTATAATTCTTCCTTAACCCCAGAGGGAATCTTGGGAATTCCAAAGGGATATCAGTCTTGTGGGTACTTCCTGATGTGTACTGTGTTGGGACCTTGTAGCTGCCAGGACTAGGGGAAGCCTAGTGATCAGCAGCTCCAGCCACGAGGGCTAGAGGGACTCTAGATGCGTGACACTGGGCAAGTGATGTCACCTCCACCTCGTTATATCTCAGCTATCTGTAAGGCCCAGCTAATCATCTTGCTTCACGGCATTGTTGTCATGGCTGATGTTCACAATACACCAGTCACCCAGTAAGGATTTGGGTGACATTGACTAGGATGGTGGCTGTGATTTGCTTAAGAAGATCAGACTTAGAAGAGAAAGACCTGTATGAATATGACTGGATCCCTTCCCAATGTGGACCCTGTTTCCACACATGTAAAAATGGAATGAATCTTACCTTCTTCCTTGTTATAGCTTATGTCTATTTGTCCCCCCAAAGCCTCATGCAGTCACTGGGCGGGGACTTCTATAGATTGAGACTTGACTCATGAGTCACTGGGATTATGTGTTTTAGTATTGATCTAGAGTTTGAGACTTGATCCATGATCCCTGGGATTATGTCTTTTAAGTACTTCTGGGATTATGAGTGTAGTGTAAGGCCAATAGGCCGAGGCAGAGAGCCTGAATGTAATATAAAGAGAGACAGAGAGACAGACTCATGCTATTGTTCTGCTGCCCTGATTAGTTGGCTGCCTCTGTCACCATTTTTTGCTGTTCTGCTGCCATGAACTGCTGCCTCTCTGCCTTGGATCCAGCTGAGTGTGGACTGAAACCTCCAGTAACTGTGAGCTAAATAAACCTTTCCTTCCTTCATTTTGAGTGTCGGGTATTTGTCCCAGCAACAAGTAAAAAGTAACTAAGACATTCCTCCAGATAAATGAGAACAGTACATGAAAGAATGTCTATAAATGTGGGTCAAACTATAATAGGGACAACAGCCCACTGGGTGCTTTACTTGATCCCATTTCAACCCCATAACAGCTCTTTGCAGTTGCTATTATTAGCTCCGCTCTGCAGATACTGAACTTGAGGTACAGGGAGGTTCAGGTCACACCAGGGAAGTGACAGGGCTTGGATCTAAGTAGGCCTGTGAGGAGTGTTGACCAGAAGCTTCACAGGGGCCCAGAAAAATTTCTTTCCTGTCTTCAGAGCCCACCATATACAAAGTTCTCCATCCATTGTTTCACTTGACTATCATAAGCACTCATGAGCAACTCAGGCAGGAACAGGAGCTGAAGCTCAGAGGGACCAATCAGTAGCCCAATCCATACTTTTACCCCAAACTAAGGAACCTTAACACAGTCTTCTAAATAGCCAAATGTCCAAGCTGTCTCCATCTGAGTATGACCCTGTGATATTGTCCCTGTCACTGCATCATGAAAGGCAGGAGCCAAGGAGCCAGGACTAAAGCAGAGAAGGCTGAGAGGTTATGGGGTCAGAGGGGAAAATGGGATGAATTTTGTGAAGTTGGACCACAGGAGGGAAGTAAACAAAGACAAAGTTGATAATGGGCTGGCATGGTAGCAAACTACAAGCCGCCAGAATGGGCCATGTTCCAAAAGGGCCTGGCAGCCCTGCATTAGAGGAGCTTCTACCCTGGCCTTTGTAAGGGGAGCACTCTGCTGTCAGAACCGAGGGAGGCAGGAAGACAGTGGTGGCCCCTAGATCTCAGTAAGAATTGTGAGGATGTCAGCTAGAAGGGCAGCCCCAAGACCAGACAGACACATGAGACACAAGGAGGCCATCTGCTCGGCCCTGACTCTGAACTCAACCCAAGCATGGCAGGAGGTTTGGAAGTGTCCCCATCTCTGGGGGCCATCATTAGAATTGGACACCCCACAGCCATTGCTCTTTAGGCATTCCACAGCTTGCCACCCCACCCTGATAGCAGTCCTTCCTGATGTCTAACTTGCTATAGTACTAACTCACTTCCTTCCAACCCTTGGAGAGCATCTGCTGGGATTCCTTCCTCCCACTTGGAGGCTGACCCTCACCCCGAGAGTAGATGCTATGGCAGCAGAGAAGGGAGGAGCCTTCTTTTTCCAGGTCCCCAGATACAAGGAACAGGGACAGGACCAGAACTAAGGCCTCCCAAGCCCTGGCCATGGCCATTAGCACAAGACTCAGGAACAGGACTCAGATGGTCAAATCCCTGTCACATGTTGACCTTTCTGCAACCTTACCAGAGGCCAGGCACTCCTCAGCCCAGGCAGGGGTGGGTGGACAGGGCAGGGCAGAGGCACCTGGCTGGCTCTGGGCTACTTCCTTGCCAGTCTGTCTTTCCTGACCCACCTCCTCCCCTCCACCTACTCCAAGGTTGCCTCTGGGGTTACCTCTGGGGTTTCCCATGCTCTTATTATGCCATGAAATAGGACCTCACCCCAGGCTGCCATTACTGCCTGGCTGTGCCTTTGAAGCAACTGGGGGATCCTATTGGAAGGATGCCTGGGGCCTCCAGATATTATGGGGCAGGGGTTGCATGGGAGGTGGCATGGAGGGGATCCCAAGAAAGGCAAAGAAGGTTGGGCTAGGAAGAGAGCTGAGAAGAGTGGGCCTTGGCTCCAAGGGTCTAATCTCAAGCATTTCCTGGACACTAGAAAGTAGCATCCTAAAACATGTCCTTCACCCCTAGTTGCTTGGGTCACTCTGACAAGAGAACAGGGACTAAAATATGCCAAGGACCCATTTTCACAGTCCAGTGGTCTCTAAACCTCAGGTCCCATAGGTGGAGTCTATGGTCTCAGGGAAGTTGTTAGGTTTTGCCGAAGGACTCTGCCCCTTGGAACCTCACCTGGTGAGGGCAGGGAGTTAGTTAAGGAGCCCTGAGGACGTCCTGCCTTTGCACCGCCCCATACATAAGTGGCTACAGCCTGGGTTCTGACAGTTACACTGTTGCTCAGAGCCCCAGGAAGACTGCAAGAAGGTGCCTACCTGAAGAATGACCATGGTGGTAGCAGCAGTGACAACACAGCTTCACCTCCCGAGGCAGGCACAAGTCTAGATCCTAGCCAAGCTCCCTCCTCCAGCCACTGCTTCCTAAAACCATCCTTCAGGGGACAGGCTGAGCATGTCATAGGCTGTCATAGGTGGAAGGACTTAGAAAGCCCTGCAACCCAAGTCTTTTATTTTAGCAATAAGGCACTGAGTCTCAGAGAGAACTCGTGACTGGTCCAAGGTCACAAAGGCGTGTAGGGGACATAGGCAGGACTATCAGCCTGGACCTGTGGCACCATTCTTAGTCTTTGTCTGCCTTTCCGCCCTCCAGTGAGGAAGGACGCTTTCTGAGACTGAGACTCCTGACCTCCGCTTTTCCAGTCACCTTGAGTATCAAGAGCTTTCAAACAGAAGAGCACAGGCAGGACCAGGGGCTGGAGCCCCAGTATTCAGGAGGAGGTTGGAAAGAGGTGCTCCCAACCTGCCCCACCCCCACCAGGGATACCAGCAGTTCCAAGAGAGATTGGAGCTCAGGGCCTAAAACACATCCTGGGCCGGGCTCATCCCCGTATGGACCAGACTGGCTGGGGTTGGAGTGGAGTAGGGCTTCTTTCTCCTCCTCACTGCCTGACTCATGCTTCATTGTGCCACTGGGGACAGGGGCTTTCTTCTGTTCCCCTTCTTAAGCCTGGAGAAACCCCACAAACAGGACTCCCAGAAGCAGGCAAATGCACAACTACCCACTCCCTGCACGCAGCACCAGTTTCCCTAATACACCACAGACACCCCCTGCTGGCTTGCGAGTCAGACCAAGGAGCTGGAAGGCCTCCAGGGTCCGAAGCATCATGGGAACAGGGATCTCGTCTCAGCTGCTGGCCAGCTAATGTGGGGACAGTCAAATCTCAGCTCCTTCATGCATAAATGAAAGGGTGGCCAATCAGCTGTCTTCTAGTACTCTGTCGCCGTGGAGATCAGCAGCAAGGGCTGTGGCAGAGCTCTGAGTTCTCCCCGCACCCCAAAGAGACAAAATCCGCTTTGTAGTTTCACACAGTGGCCTCTACGTGACATTTCACTTGAACAAAAGAAGAAGCTACTACAAAGGCCTTGCAAATGAGCTCCTTACATGAGCATTACCATTGCTCCTGGCTTTGGATGCCTTCTGCACACTCGAGTGAGCCCACAGGAGATCCCCATTAGATTGGCATCAAAGCGCCTCCTGTTCATTTATCACTCCACTCATTTCTTGAGTGCTCACTATTGCTGAGCAAAAGATGTTTCTTGCCTTCGTCTTTCCGTCCCTCCTTGCCATGCGGGAGCAGTGGCACAGCCCTGGGCTGGTGCACTGGGAAGGGTGTCAGGGCTGTCTTGGTTGCCGCTTCTCTTGAAGAGGAATCAGCCTCTACCTGGGGCTGCCCAGGCCTCCTGCCCAGCTGCCAAGCTGGGTCCCTTGCGGTGTCTTCCCTTGTGTTACCTGCACCACCCTCACCTACTCACCTGCCGAGGCACAGTCCACCCCATTGTTGCAATATCAAGAGGAAGCTGTTTGAGCAAAACAAGACACTTAAACTAAGTGGCCATTGTCACATCAATCAACCTTCCTGCCTAGCACCTAGCCGGAGCCCCGGTACACACACTCCCACACATTTATGCTGACATTTGTCAAGCTACAGAGGACAATGACAAGGAAAGTGTGGCAGCCAGGGCCAGGTGGAAGGCTGATTCGCACCAGTGAGAATGTGATGCGGAAATCTCAGGTGGGGATTGCATGCCTCCAGGGACAAAGAGCAAGGGCTTGGAGGGATTGCACTTAGGGGTTGGGGGACTGAATGGGTATTTGAACCTACTGATCCATCTTGGGAACCTGTCTAACCCAGTCTGGGGAAGGTGCTTCATCTTGAGTGTGCCTGGGTTCCACTAACCAGAGTATCTGTGGTTTGGGGCTGATTTAGAATCAACTCCACTTTACGAGTGCCCAGGGTAGGGAAACATATTCTACAAAGGGCTGTGGCTTTATCAATGAGCCTATTCAACCTGTCTTTAATATGTATTGCGTTCCTCAAAGCATTAACAAATATGACTCACTTTGAAAAAGCACAAAATATGCAGTATTTGGCAAGAACTGACACACACCTGCTAGTGTCTTTTACTTCCAGGGACTGCCACGAAACCAAAACAGGATCTCCCAGGGTAATGTGTCTAACCTTCTCCTTTGGTAGGTGGAGAAACTGAGGCACAGAGAGCGGCAAGTATTTGTCCAAATTTAGGACCCCATCCTGGTCCCTGAGTGGTGATAAGAATGCTGGTAGTGACGATGAGGATGATGATAAACCCGACCACGGAGGCTGTACCTGTATCTCTAAGCCACTTTCTGGAAGAGCTTTACCACATAGAAGGCTAATCTGAGACTCCTGAGGTAAGCGCCATTACTATGACAGTTACAGAGGAAGCAGCCGGGTGCCTGAACATGAAGTGATTGCCCAAAACTTGATCAGGTCTCGGTCCACCACAGTACGCAGCGCTTCTATTTGTTTCTTTTTTGACACAGAGTCTTGCCAGAGTGCCAAGCTAGCCTCAAACTCATGCTTTCACCTCCTACATCACTGGGATGCACCTTGCAAAATCCCCTGGGAGCATTAGCAGGCCTGTCTATGGAGCGGGCTTCCCTGCTATTTTTGGATCTGAAAGACAAAGAGCACAATGTTTCTCTATGCACTAAAGCCCTGGAGGAGAAGGCGCAGCCTCACATGACCAGTTTCTCCCAAACCACTCCTGTTTGATCAATCTCAGGACATCTGTAGACAAGGATAGAGGCCCAACTGTACCTCTCCCAGACTCCGTGCCAGGTTCTTTCACCTCAAATAAGGAGGCAGATTTAAAAACCTGAAAGGAACATAATGGTTCTTTCATTTCACTCCAAGATAAACTCAGAAAATTTCCTTCGAGAATGATCCTGGGACCAACCACCCCACTGACCAGTTCATAAGTTACTTGGGAGTTCTAAGTTTTCCATCAAAAGTGAAAGCCCTATTCTGCATTCTGTGCCCCTCCAGCAACCTTCCCCGGTTGCTGGTCCCTTACTCTGGAGCGATGAGCTGCAGACAGCACCCCTGTTACCCTGGCCCTGCCCCTACCCCTACCATCACTTCCCACAGGCACATGGCCACCTGTTTGGTTTAGGAACCATCAAGTTTAGGCTCCCAACAACCTATGAAGCAGGACACACTATAGCTATGACTGTAGATTTGCCTTCCCCAAGTTCTGGACAAAATTCCATTCTGGTCTGTGTACCACCTTTCCGCTCACCAGACTTCACTGAACTGTAGGAGCCAAGGCCTCAAGACCTTGGTGAAGAGATGAGTCAAGAAAACCAGACAAAAAGGCAAGGAAGGCAGCCAGGGTCTTGGGGGAGACAGTCAAGGAGGGCAGCTGGAAGAATAATGGGAGAAACAAGGGTGAAACACATCTGGAGCTCAGAAGGGACCACAAGCCAACCATCAGCTGGGATATAAAATAAGCTGATTTTTCTCAAACCTAAGGTGGGCCCATTCTTCCCAGTGTGCCACTTCTTACCAAATCAGTGCTAATAAACAATGCAGAGAGGAGCAAGAAATAAGGGTAAAGGAAAAGTCAGGGAACCAAGGGAATTTTCTCAAGAAAAGAAGGCAGAGGCACAGCTGAACAAAGCCTTGGGAAGGCTTCATGCGTGTATTACTGACTGGACCACAGAGCTACTTTCTAGCTGTTCTCTGTCACCCCTAAGAGCAGAACAATCTTAGCTGTAGATGAAGGAAGTGTGGTTAGGCATAAGGAAGTCCTGCCCAAGCACGAACATTATTAAACCAAAACATAAGAGATCAAAAGTGGTTGAAAAAAATCCCCAGAAAATCTTAAATGCACGTAGAAAGCCACATTTTTTCCTGGGAAGGTTCAGAAATCTAGCTAAGAGCTTCACAAGGTGACCTTGAAGATTAGTTAGAAATGCTCTTGATTTTCAAACCAGCAAGAATTAGGTTTGATTAGCTCCTTTGCAGGTTGCCAGACGAGTCAGCCACCTACGGGAACAGATGTCCTGGGCAGAATGCTCAGAAGAAGCCACACAGCAGCATTTCAGATTCAACCACACAGCCCTGAGGTGAATGGTCAGACCCTAAACCCCCTCAGCTGGTCTCCCCCAGGGGCTTCTTCTGGGGACCACAATAAAAAGATTCAATAAAGAGAAGCTATCCCAAGTAGCTTCCAACCAGAAAAAAACACATTCAATTTCTCACAAAACCCCAGCCGCACTGGTGGCAGCGTCCTACCTGCCTCCCAGTCCTGTCCCTGCTCCCCAGGGCTGGGAGGAGCCCGAAGGCCCACAGACCACTCACCGGGCAGCTGTCCCTCTCCATAGCCTCAGAGGGATGAGTCTTCCAGTATCAGCTAATGTCGAGGGCAAGAGCCATGTTAGCCCTTGGCTCTCCAGGCATGTGGGGAAAAGGAGGCTGAGGCCGAGGGCCAGCCCCCACCAAATGGGGCGGGCAAACCCAGTTGGGATGTGTGAGGTAATGGTGAGTATAAACAACATGGAACTTGCCAGACCTGTCTCTCTGCCCCGTCCCAGGCCATCCCAGTTACTCAGCGAATACTGGGAGCATGAAGCCAGCTGCCTTTGCTCCTGAAACTGCTCTCACAAAGGCCACTGGGAGGGTTCCCAAGGGCTCTGGGCTACCTCTTCCAGGGAGAGATTCAAGAGAAGATGACCTACTTCCGCAGACCTAAGCCCTGAAAGGGCAACCTTGCTCCTGTAAAGAATGCCCAAGGCTTAAAGCAGAGCCCCACCAAAATTAAGACAGAGTGACCTTCACTTATGAGAGCGGTATGTCCAAACCCCAAAGCAGGGATCCTGGCCTGCCAAATTTTGTTTTCTAAACTTTACTTACTTCTGTGAAAATTCTTAATTAGGGAATCAAAATTAAATGGCCTTTAACTGTACACACACTGTAATAAATTGACTCCCCGGAAAATAATAAAACGGAATGAAAGGACACCTCAAAGTTAATTATAATAAAACACATAAATATCTACATGGAAACCGTTCCAATAAATACTGGCCTGGCTCACGATCCCATGTATGCATCCCATGCTGATCCTCGCAGTCAAAAGAAATAGAAGAGAGCCGGGTGTGGTGGCGCATGCCTGTAATCCCAGCACTCGGGAGGCTGAGGCAGGAGGATTGGTGCGAGTTGGAGACCAGCCTGGGCTACAAAAGTGAGCTCAAGGCCAGCCTGAACTGCATAGTGAGACCCTGTCTCAAAAAAAGGCAAAAAAATAAATAAATAAATAAATAAATAAATAATAATAATAATAAAAAAATAAAATAAAATAAAAATAAAAATAAAAAATCAGGAAATAGAAGAGCACCAAGTCCCCATACTTGGCAGAGCAAGAGCCTTTCAGATTCTCTGTGCTTGGGAGTGCTAAGAATTTTAGACTACGAATGAACTGTAGAGATTATCTAGTGGTGCTTCTCACTTTACAGATAAGGGCCAGTGAGACTGAGGAATCTGCATACGTCACACGTAATAAACAGCAGCAATAATGATAAGGTGTTAGGTATCCCACGGAATGCTTTCCATGTGCCTTTCATGCATTCACTCAACAAATATTTGTTAAATGTCTCGCACATGCCTGGTCTTGTTCTAATAATAACAACAAAAAATCAACATGGTTGCAAATGGTCCAAAAAAAAAGAAAATACCCTTTTTATGCCTTACAGATTTTTTTGATAGGAGCAAGTTGTCACACAGGTATCACATCAGGACTGAATCTGATAGAGATATTAATTTTCCAAAGTCTAACAATATGTTGTAAAGTATGACAAACATGAAATTAATCAGTGGCCTCTTGAACTTAACGTTCCAGTGGATTTAAAAGCCTTCTGACCATCCTAGTTGATGCCAGTTTCCAACTGCAGGACCCACGTCATTTCTGCTCATCTTTCCTCAAGCATGCGCCTTTTGTTCAAAAGCCTTGGTGCTGCTTAACCTCAGTGGACACGGAGTCAGTGTCTCGAGCGTGCAAATCTATTCTGAACCCAAATAAAAGTGTCTTGGCTTCTGTTAACCTTGCTTATGATTTCTTGGCTTATATTAGGGCCAGGGACACAACAGGCTAAGACCCCTGCTCTATGGTACTGGTTTTGGAGTGTGAGCAGATAGAAATGAGTCAGCCAGTTAAGCTGGATGTTAGAAGGTGAGGCGTGCAATAGACAGAGACAAAGAATAGACGCAGGAAGGGATCAGGAAGGCTGAGGACGTGTG
>PVJA010056364.1:0-10839 GCA_004027025.1 Myocastor coypus
GTGGAGAGCTCTTCACAGTTAGTAAGTAGACTATAAAGAGAACCAAGGGCAAAGAGAAAGAATTCTTAATGATGATGGAGAGAAAGAATGAAGAATCAGAAAAGCCAGAAGCAGCATCATGCTAAGATGCCTTCCAAAGCCTACACACCTACCAGCGTGGGATCGTGGAGACCTGTAGCTGGCTTGCTGCTAGGAGAAGCCTGGCTGGGGGAGGTAGGTCACGGGGTCTGGCTGGAGGGGCACACTCCATGCCCTCCTCCCTTGTCTTCTTTTTGCCTCCCACACTGAGACAGGAGATTAGGAGGTGGCAAGCAGGATGGTGAAGTAGGCACGGCCTGTTAAGTGCAAAATCCCAGAGCCCTATGCAGTACCCACGGCCCTGCACCTGGATTTCTTGTGAGAACTTGAGCAAGTCTTCAGTAGGATGGCCAAGATCAGATGTCAGCCTGAGGTGCGGGGCCCCAGCATCACTTCACAGGATGGATACATACAGGCTCATGCAGGTTTCCTCAGGTGTAGACAAAAGGACACAGGGGTCCAGAGCTCACCAGCAGTGCTTTCCTCAGAATTTTCTGCTGTGGGGGCTGGGGAGATGGCTCCGTGGGGCTGGGGAGATGGCTCCGTGGCACAAGCGCCTGCCTGGCAAGTGCAAGGTCGTGAGTTTGAACCCTGGTCCCACAAAAAAAAAAAAAAAAAAAAAAAGAATTTTCTGCTGTGTCAGGCAACGTGTATTTTTATCTTGTTTGTCTCTTTTCTTCAGCCTGAGCCCATTCTGAAGAGCCAATTTCTCCCTCATTCTTCATATTTACTTTCTCAAAGAAGCTTTGTCATCACTTTTTTATTCATTTTGTTCAAGTCTTTGTTTGAAACAAAAATAGCATGGAATTCAACTCCAGAAGGAGATGTAAGCACCAAAAACCCAATATTGCTTATTTAGTGAGCAACTTTTAGAAAGAGCTAGCCATACCATGACTTGGCATAGCCAGGCAGGAGGCAGCTAGGTAAGGCCTGATGGATACACCTTTTGTTTTTCCCTAAAATATTACAAAGGCTTAAGGCTTTTCCTCTTCTCTGTTTTTCTTTCACTCCCTCCCCTGGGCTGGAAATTCAGGAGATTCTTCTCTTGGCATGTGGAGAACTGTTTGCTCCTTTTCTGGAATGAGGGACAGGAGAGGAGACTGAGATGGCTTCTATTTTTCTCCCAGCCACAACAGACTTTTAAAATTCCTTTTGTTTTGTTTTTCTTTCCTTTTGTGATATGCCTTCCGTTATGGTTTATGTCTAGTTGTCCCCCCCCCCCCAAGCTTCATGCAGTCAGAAGGTGGGGACTTCTAGAGTTTGAGACTTGAATCATGATCCACTGGGATTATGTGTTTTAGTACAGGTGGGATTATGGTCTGAGTACTTCTGGGATTATGGGTATAGCCTAAGGCAGATAGGCTGAGGCAGAGAGCCTGAATGTAATATAAAGAGAGACAGACTCTGGCTGTTGCTCTCTGCTCCCCTGGTTGACCGGTTGCCTCTGTAGCAATTGTTGCTGTTCCACAGCCATGAACTAGATGCTCTCTTCCCTGTTCCATTCAGCCTTGGGCCAGCCGAATATGAACTGAAACCTCCAGTAACTGTGAGCTAAATAAACCTTTCCTTCCTTCATTTTGAGTGTCGAGTATCTGTCCTAACAACCAGTAAAAAGTAACTAAGACACCTTCCCATCCATACGTTTGTTGCTTTTTGTTGTTGTTAATTAACCTGGTCTCTACCTACCTCAATTTTGTAATTGCCTTTTTTCCCTCAGTTTGTATTTTGGTGGGACGCTAGGTTAAGGGTGAGGCACCAGGATTAAGGGAGCCTTTCTCCTGCCTGTTGGTGGCACTAGTAGACTTAGTGTCTATAGGAATCATGGGGCTATATGTGGGCTCCCGCCAACTGCCACCATCTTCTTTTTTCTTTACTGACTGGCCTTGTGAGCTAAGTCTGATTTTGGAGAACAAGAGGAAGGAAGGAACCTCTTTTCATTTTGAATTATTTTAACCAGCACAATGGCTTTTCTCCACAAAGAAGAGAAAAGCTTGCCCACTTTAAAAGAAAATACCCAAGACGTGCCATAAAGTGATCATCAAGTGAGAGAGGATACCTACCTACCAATTAAAGCCCAAGTGCAAGGGCTCTTGTAATCCTTGCTACATCTACTGTGCAGTGAAGGGAGCAGGGACAGGTAATTGAATTCCTATTTCCAGAGTAAAGCCAGTCCCACCTGAATTGCCTGAAGAACAAGATCACTCAAAAGGAGAAAGCTACTCCTGTGAGCCTCTGGAAGACTTGAGATTTCTCTTCAAGAAACAACACTCTAGGGCTGCTACAGAAAGCACAGATTCTGATCTATTCCTCATATTTGGGCTCATAGTGAAATTTTTTTCTCCTGTCAAGCAGTCAGCTCAATGGTCATGCAACTCTTTTCTAGTTGTTTTCTTCTTTCTTTCTTTCTTTTTTTTTTTTGGTCTTTTTGAGACAAGGTCTTGCTATGCAGTTCAGACTGGCCTTGAGCTCACTTTTGTAGCCCAGGCTGGTCTCGAACTCACACAGATCCTGCTGCCTCAGCCTCCCAAGTGCTGGGATAACAGGCATGTGCCGCCACACCTGGCTTTTTCTAGTTGTTTTCTGATAGATTTTTCTTTCTTCAACTCAGCCAGTGGGTCACAGCACCCCAACACAGTTGGAGAGCACCTAATCCCCAGTAGGTAAGGTCTACACTCCCTTACAACTTGAAGAAGCTATAGAAGAAGATACCTCCACTCACTCTGCACCCCATGAAAGAACTGGGAGGCTATGTGTCTCTTGGGGGAAGTGAGACAGATTAGGATGTGGCAAGCTGGGCGGGAAGAAGGCATGACCTGTTAAGTACAAAGTCCCAGAGCACCTGTGAGAACAGTACCCACAGCCCTGCACATGGACTTCTTGTGAGAACTTGAGCAGGCCTTCAGTAGGATGGCCTAGACCAGACATCAACCAGAGCTGTGGGACCTCAGCATCACCTCTCAGGATGTGTAGCAGAAGTTTCACATGCTTACTCAAGATGTAGACAGCATAATGCATAAGGATACAGAGACTCAGTAGGGCTCGCTAGCATGGCTTTTCTCACAACAGCCCACCCTGTCCTCCACGGTATACTTTCATCTTGTCTTTTTCTCGTTTAGTCAGCCCATGTTTATTGGACAGAGCCAATTTTTCCCTTAATCTTCTACCTTTTCAGTATTTTGCCACTGTATTTTGTTTTGTTTTGTTCAGTTCTTTGTTCAAGACAAAGACTGACAAAAAAGAAAAGAAAAAAACCAACTCCTGGAATTCTACTCTAGAAGGATACACAAACACCATAATACTTGGTAACATTTATCTGGTGAGCCACTTTTAGAAGGAACTACCCAGTAAGACTATCAAACAGATGTGTAGTCCTAAGATATTGCAAGTAATTTTAAATGGGAAGAAAGAATTGAAAACTCATTAATTTTAGGGAAAACAAAGTATACAATTGCATTAAAATATGTTTAGGACTAACACTCTACAACACTACAACATTTGTTTTGATTAATGAATAGAACGGCATAGAAGAAAGGCACTATAGGAAATAAAAACAAGTGTGTTTGTCCCCCATACGCCACCTGAAGTTTCCAGGAGTGCCTTTAACTCACTGGGCTGGTGGCCATCTTTACTTTGGTAGGTCAGGTGCTGTGTTATTCAGTGTTTTCCAGAATTTCTCTCAAGGGCTCTCTTGAGACAGGGTCTTAGGAGACTCTCCAAAGTGAACATGGGGAACCTCAGTTTATCCTACCTGTGGAATAAGTTATAACATCACTGCCTTTCACACAGAAAGGAATTTTGAAGACTAATCAATGAGAGCCATAGTGAGGTTTAGAATATTTATATTGCTTTGAGGGCGCCTTTAAGATGGGGGACCTATGATGTACATTTCTACTGTCTTTCAGACTTACTCATTTACAATGCAAACCATTTGTGGCATTTATTGTGTCTTTATCATGTGAATAGTTTTTGCTTCTTTGTTTTAGAGTCTTGCTATGTAATTTATTTACTTATTTTTTTAACGTATTTAGTACAGGGTCTACAGGGTCTCACTACACAGATCAGGCTTGTAGTGTTTTTAGCCTCCAGGTGCTGAGACTATAGGCACATGCCACCATGCCCAGTCTCAGTTGCCTTCTCAGCACACCCAAGAAGTAGGGCTGGCACAGCAAACTAGGGATTCAGCCCTGGTCACTGCACCTGCCAGGTGCTTTAGTCTGCTGAGCTATCTGACCAGCCCTTCACTACATAGTTTAGACTGGCCTTGAACTCACTATGTAGTCTAGCCTGTGCTCAAATTCACAGCAGTCCTACTGCCTCAGTCTTGCAAGTGCTGGGATTACACACAAGAGCCACTACATCCAGCTGAGCTTTATAAATTTTAAATTTTATTTGAGGTGAATTCTCTGGGAGTGAAGAAGAGCATTGTAACTTCGAGTAGCTTTTGTCCTAAAATTGCAGGGTTTTTAAAGTGCCATTTTAAAATATGATTGTCTATCTATCTATCTATCTATCTATCTATCTATCTACCTATCTATTTACCTTTATTTCTTCTATGTCAGGACTCTGTGTATTAGAATTGTCTCATGCTAGGCCTGCTGAAGCAGAAACTCTGGATTTAGAGAAATGCAAGAATTTGCATTCTTAAACTATTCACCAATGAATTCCTATTGTATCAGCAACAAGGGAATATATATAAGTAAATATATATTTATATACTTATATAAATATTCTTTTATTTTGTTTTACATATTCTTTTATAAAGTGACCAAAAAAAAAAAAAAAAAAAAAAAAAAAAAGAAAAAAGAAAAGAAAGAAAGAAATCCCTCTACAGCAGAAATTCACACTGAAGCAACCTCCCTGCTTTCATGTTGGTTTTCTCTAGTCCTAACCTAACACTGCTTTACCATGGGAGCAGTGTCCCAGCCTGTTGCATTTATTTATTCCTAAATGATGCCTTGATTTCACAGTCAGGCTGTGTTTTTCTTGCCCTCAGCTTCTTCCCTGAAGATATCAGGGCCAAAGTGAGAATTGAGCATCTGAGGCTCTCCTTGCTGTTCTCTTGAGTTATTCGATCCATAGGATGCCCTCAGCCTCAGACATCTACAACTCAGAGAAACAACTGAAGGACCTCAAAAGGAAAGCTGATGGGAAAGGAGCATCCCAGAGGACTCTGGGAGCCTGCAACAGTCAATTTCAGCAACAATGAAAAACTGATCATAGGCACTGCTGAAACTAGACTGGTAATGGCTACCTACAGAGAGAAACAGATACTACATACCTCCTTTCATAAGTTCCCAGATAAAGAAGGAATCTGAAATAAAGATTTCAGAAGAAATAGAAGCCAGATGCAGTGGCTTGCACCCTAGTACTGGTGGCTAGTTGGGAGGATAGCAAACTTAACAGGCAATTTAGAAAGATTTTGTCTCAAGATTTAAGAAAGGATTGGAGATGTAGTTCAGTGGTAGAGTTTGCTTGGGTTTGATCATTAATACAGACTGAAAGGGAGGGAGAGAAAGAGAGATTCGGGTCTCCAGTGTCTCAACCATCCTCTTGGGCTCTCAGTAACAATGGAAGATCTCTTCAAGCAGTCAGTTACCAGTGTCTTCATCCCATACACTCTTGACACTCTACAGTCCCTATATCACCTAATTCCTCAGAAGAAAGAAGAGGATCCCATAGGGGCAGGATACATCCTGATTCACTGCAAAGGGTTAAGGACACACTTTGTATTTACCTTTTGGTGAAAGCCCTGGTAACCTGAGTGTGGTGAAATGACACACTGTAATGTCCAAGAGGCCCTGGGTAGCATCCGAGAACGGCTGCAAATGCCCATTGCCCATGTTGATCAAAAACAAGCAAGCAAGGGAATCAGGATAAAAAGGGAAGAGAGAAATAAGCTGAGCTGAGAGTGGCAATGGGTCTGCCTGAAGAGGGATCGCAGACCACAGAAAGAGTGGAGGGGTGCCACCAAATGCCACTCAGCAGCTGAGTTACCTCCACACACTCTTCTGAGCCCACTAAACCAAGGACTGGCAAGAGAGAAAACAAAAGGGGTCTCTGGTCCAAAGGATACATGCCAGGAATTCTTGCCAAATTATTGTTTCCTTGGAGGTCATTTCCCCACCATCCTCCTATCAACAGTTAAGTCCCAAGGCTGGTCAACCTCCGAGAGGTGGAACCAGGCAGCAGAGGCCATGTCAGGAAGGGTGTTCATTGCGTTCACTTAACCAAACCTCACCTGCACCTCCCAACTTTAGGCAAACAAGAGTAAGTTGGAGCCCAAGGTCAGATCTTCCTGGTAGCAAGGAGAAAGTCTCCTGAAAAAGCTGGCTGAGAAGCAGCTTTGTGATGAAGAGAGATGAGTGAAACAAGATTTGCAAATGGGAGCAAAGGAGTCTTCTAAGAGAGGGGGGTAACGTGCTTAGGTCCTCCATAGTCTTGTCTCAAGAGCGATACCTGCAGGTTCCAAGAGTGAGCTTAATGGGGCATGACCTATGTGGTCAGAAGAGCCTGTTTGTTTTAATGCTCTACTGTACTATTTTAAGCTTTTTATTTTGTACTGGGACCTGCAAATTATGTATAGGTATATTACACGTGTTTGTATAGCACCAAAGGTTAAGAAGATAGTAAAATCTCAGTCTTAGGGCCGGCAAGATGGCTCAACAGTCTAAAGCGCCTGGTTAGGCAAACTTAGGCAACTGCAGGGACTACAGTTTGAGCCCCAGCACCATATGTTGTGCCAGCCCCACGCCCAGGGCAGGCTCAGGCTTAGCCAGCTATAATTTAAAATAAATAAATAAATAATCTAAGTCTTACAAGGGAACCCTCAAGGTAGATATCTGCTCTATTCATTAGTCAAATAAAACTCAGTAGAGCATTCTCTCCCACCCACCCCCCCTTCCTCCATACCCATCTACAGACTGTACATCCCCAGGATGGCCTACACTGCTGACCACACCAAATGAAAGATAGGTGGGATCAGCCCATGATTTAAGATTCTGAGAGTATTCAGTTGTACTCCAGGGAAATAGCTTGGTACTCAGATGTCGTGGTCACATACATCTGGATCACTGTTCTGTGAACTCAGGAGAAGAGCTGAACTTCAGAACTGACATCAGGCTGTAGAGATAGCTCTGCCATCTAAGCACCTGCCTGGCAAGCATAAGGATCCAGGTTGGATCCCCAGGACCACATGTCATGACAAGTCCAAGCTGTGTAACAAGGTTCTATACCAAATAAGTAAAATTTTTTTTTTCTCGTTTCAGAACTTTTGTTTGTTTGTTTGTTTATTTATTTTTATGGCCGGCTCAGCCTGCCCTAAGGGCAGGGCTGGCACAGCATGTGATGCAGGGGATCGAACCGCGGTCCCTGCAGCCACCCAAGCTTTCCTAAGGAGGCGCTTTAGACTACTGAGACATCCTGCTGGGTCCCCAAATAAGTAAATTTTTAAACAAAGAATTAGTGTGAACATTTGGAATTTAAATTCTTTAATGGACTCAACCACCACCATCAGAATACAATTTTAAAAACAAAGAAGAATGTGTGACAATATTATAATGATAAGGCATGGGGCATGGCTCTTGGTAGAGCACTTCCTTGGCCTATGTGAGACCCTAGGTTTCATGCCCAACACTGGGGACAAAGAAGAGAAGGGGAGAGAGGGGAAAAGAGGAAAGTTTCCTTATAGGGTGGTTGTGGAATTTCTTTAAACAGGGAATCCAAGACATTACATGCATTTGAGATATGTGAGGGGCCCATCACAGCCTTGCTGTAGCTCTCTAATCCTAAGAGTTTCTGTGAGGTTTAGCATCCTTTGGTTTTGCTCACCCAAAGGACCACATGTCCAGATTTGCAGACTGTGGGCTCCCCATTTGTTTCTGAGTTCTTTAGTCTACTGTCAACACCATGGGATTTGGCCTTCTGCCCAAAACTGATTTACCCACTTTGGCAGCAAAGCTGCTGCTTCTGGTGAGCCCTTTGTGAATATAACTGTGACTGAAACTGTGAAAGAAGGTGGGGAAGAAAGCAGACTGGACAAGAAGACTCTGGACTCCTGCTTTTGCAGGAATTTTATGGCTATTTTTCATGTGTAGGGGGGCTTTTGGGTTATCTCAGTGGTTCCACACTTGTACCCGCAAACCCATGAATTTTCCCATCTTCCACAGTTTCTGCCATCCCTGTGGCCCTATACTGTCTTGCTTCACTAATTTATGTTACCTGCCTGGCCTGAAAAGATCTGGATTTGGGGAACCCTGGCCTGCAAGAGTAGTGCCAAGAATTCGTTTTGAAGCACAGTGGAATTTATGAATAGTGCTCATTCTTTCACAAACACCTACCTGATTCTGAGACCTTTGTGCTAGAACCCTGAATAAGAAGAGCATTGAGGACAAGGTCCTTCTCCTCAAGGGTTCTGAAATCCTGGGCAAAACTGATCAGGGATGGAAAGTACTGAAGCAAAATGCACTTTTGATATGTTCTCTGTTAGCTGGGAAGGACAAGAATTCATGTCTTGAGTGAGTAACATACAGACCCTTTAAGTGATTTAGCACCTTTCTTTGCAACTCCTATTAGGAACTTTTACTTGAAGAATTAAAATTAAAATAAACCTTTGCATACTAAAAAAGGATTGTAGAGTTTTGTATGTTACAGAGTATTGTACATCATCTTGCCGTGGGTCAAAGTTGAAATGTGACAAGAATATAGAATCAAGAACCAAAACAGGGCCAATCAAATAGCTCAAACAGGTGTAAGGGGTCAGGAGTTTGATCCCTGGGCTTGCCAGTGCCAGCCCCACCTCTGAGCTGCACTGAGATAGCAATTGAGACTGGGTATGTGGTGCATGCCTGTAATCTCAGCTCTTGGGAGGCTGTAATCAGGCAGCTCACTATAAGTCCGATTTAATATTGAGACCCTGAACACCCTGTAGATCCTCCCCTAAAAATACAAAAAGAAAAAGAATAAAGCAGGCCAAGCACAAATTTAATACAAGGAAGGCAATTATGAGGATCAGAGCAAAAATTAACACAATGGAGACTAAGAAAAGAATACAAAGAAATGAAGAGCTGCTTCTTTGAAAGATTGAATAAAATCAATGCTTAGCCAAATTTGTCAAAAAAGAAAAGAAAAGAAAAACACAAATCTATGCAATTAGGAATTAAGAGCGTAAAATCTCAGCAGACCCTGCAGAAACACAGCAGGTCATTTACATCTACTTTGAGAACTTATATTCTAATAAGATACAAAACACAGAAGAAATAGACAAGATTCCTAGATACATATGAATCACCAAAGCTGAATCAAGATTTAAAAATCCCAAGTAAAACTAGTATCAATTAGTGAAACTGGAGATGTAATTAAAAATAACCAATAAAGAAAAGCCCAGGCCCTGATGGATACACTGCTGAATTCTATAAGAAATTTAGAGAATATCTAATATCACTATTTTTGAAATTTTTTAGTGAAATTGAAAGGGATACATTCATTCATTCCTAGAAGCAAGCATTACCCTGATACCAAAACCAAGGAAAGAAACACTAAGTAAGAGAAATAAATCCAAGGCAATTTCCCTACTGAGCATACATGCAAAAATCCTGAATAAGATACTGACAAAGAGAATGCAGCAAATCACTGAGAAGAATATATATTGTAGGGCCCAGTGGGATGGCTCAGTGGTCTAAAGCACCTGCTTGGGAAAGCTTGGGCGGCTTCAGGGACCATGGTTCGATCCCTGGCACCACATGCTGCGCCTGCCCTGCCCTCGGGGTGGGCTGAGTCGGCCATAAAAATGAATGAATAAACAAAAAATAAATAAAAATTTTTTAAAAAAGAATATATATTGTAACCAAGCTGGATTCATCCCAGGGATGCAGTGATGTTTCAACATATGTAAATCAATAAATGTAATAAACTATAATAACCAAGCCAAGGACAAAAATCATGTGATCATATTAATAGATGCAGAAAAAACTTTTGACAAAGTCCAATACCCATTCATAATAAAAACCTCACAGAAAACCAGAATAGGTGGTCTTTATCTCAATCTGACAAATATCACTTATGACAGGCCAAAAACCAACATCATACTAAATAGAGAAAAAAAATGAAAGCAAGGAAGTGCATTGTCTCCACTCTTATTCAACATGAGTTTTGGAAACTTTAGCCAGAGCAATTAGATAAGAGAAACAAAGAAGGATAGGAAAGGAAGAAGTCAAAGTAGCATTATTTGTAGATGACATGACACTCTACATAGAAGAGTATCTTCTCCCAAAAAAACTCCACTAAAAGATTATTAGATTTAATAAGCAAATTAAGTACAATAGCTGGATACAAAGCCAACATTCTAGCATTCTTATATAAGAATAAAAAATTCGCTTCTGCCACAGCAACCATTGAAGAACAGTAGCCATGGCCCTCTGCTATCCCATGGCCGTGGGCCTCAACAAGGGCCACAAGGTGACTAAGAATGTGAGCAAACCGAGGCATAGCCGCCGCCGCGGACGCCTCACCAAACACACCAAATTCGTGCGGGACATGATCCGGGAGGTGTGCGGCTTCACCCCCTACGAGTGGCGCGCCATGGAGCTGCTCAAGGTCTCCAAGGACAAACGCGCCCTCAAGTTCATCAAGAAAAGGGTGGGGACGCATATCCGTGCCAAGAGGAAGCGTGAGGAGCTGAGCAACGTGCTGGCCGCCATGAGGAAGACAGCTGCCAAGAAGGACTGAGCCCCTCTGGAATAAAGCTTTGCAGAAAAAAAAAAAAAA
>PVJA010056365.1:0-10837 GCA_004027025.1 Myocastor coypus
GTGACGAAAGCCGAGTTCCCCCCAGGGAAGCCAGTGCGACAAGCTTCATGAGGCTGAGCGGTGCACCATCCTCCCCTCCGGAGCCAGGAAGCGATTCTCAGGATGAGGACCAGAGCTGCTCCCGAGATCACCGGGAACGCCAGCGTGACAAGGTCCTCCCGCAGAACAGCCGGGAGAGCGGGCGGCTCCAGCAGCTTCTGTAAGCAGCATCCTAGCAGCGTTTCAGCCCCTTCCCTGTTCTGCCCGTAGGCTGCCGGCAACAGCCCTCAGGTGGGCCTCCTGCACCCAGCACCAGGCTAGTTCAATTCAGCTGGGTGTAATAAGTTGGCCACCTGATAGAAATCCACCTTATCCTTGATTTTTTTTTTTTTTTTTTTCAATTTTAGAGAACCCTTTTAGATAATTTCTTTCTGGTTTTTATTTTTTCCCTTTGTATTTGCCATGGAGCGGTACTTTGTCACCCATGATACATTACATTTAAACTCAGTATCTCCTCCTTGCTAAGGATCCTAAGAACCAGTTTCTCAAGAATAGTGATGACCTAGCGTTTTGGTAACAAGATGGGTCAATGATGAGCTTTACATTATGGTGTCAACAGCAGTCCTGCCTCACCTTCGCATGCAATTCACTTTGCTTGATCTTGGGATCCAGTGCAATATTTACATATATGGAACCAGACAGAGAACAAATGAGTCACGTGTACTGGGTTTTTAAACACATTCTGGCTCTAGCTCTTGTTGAAATTTAATATAGACATTACATGATCAGAAAAGTGGGAATTGCCCTTCAAATTAATACTTGCTCAAAGTGTTTTCATTTTGCTTGACTTACGGTCAGCCTTATACAAGTGGTATCTCATCTGACCTCCAGAAAGAAAAGTAGCTGGGAAACTTACCAGGCAAAAGAGCCACATGAATTTGGAGAACAAATTTTGAGTTTATCAGTAGAGTTGAGATTTGGAGTTTATACCCCAGAGGTTCACCCTCAATTTTGACTGCTTGAGACCCAGCACCATCTTAAAGTTACTATGCAAGACTTCTGTGGCATGACAGACACATTCACTCCAGATATAGCCTTGCCTCCCCTGTAGTGTAATAAGCGAGAAATTCAAATTTCACAAATTTGGTTGCAGTTCTCACAATTTTAGTTTTTGTGAACAGGGCCATCATAAATGAACTTTTAGGAAGGCGGGAGACATAGATTGGGTAGGCCTGCAGGAGTTCAGTGAGTTCCTCGAGACAAATGTTGGCAACAACCGGGTCACACACGCGTCCTACTCTTTCCCCTGCTTTTTTTTTTTTTTTTTTTTTTCTCTCTCGTTTGTTTTTGCGGGAGCAGGGATTCCACTTGGGCCCTTGCACTTGCCAGGCAAGCACCTATTCTACTGAGCTATTTCCCCAGCCCCTCTTTCCACTGCTTTCCTGAATGCAGACAGTGACGAAAGTGGTGACCGCGACAGCCGATGTCATCACGTACATGTGGAGCCAGAGGCTGAGGAGCTTCCTGTCTTTTGTTTTCACAAGACTCTAATCATTTTATAAGCACCTAGGTGTGATCCACCAGTCATTCCCTTGCCAGGAGAAATAGTGAGGACCACCAGGATCATTGAAAGATCCTGGAGTGGCTAAATCCTGTACGCTGAAGTGAGGAGGAAGGCAGGAAAGTCTCTCAAATAGCCTCTCAAGTGTTAGTGGCAATGCTGGGGTCCTTGGGCTAAAGAGCAGCGCTCCCGTGCAGACCCAGCTACAGGCTGTTAGAGCAGATTAGCCTGGGAGTATCTACTATGGTGGCTGGTTTATTACGATATTCCGAGGCCTGAAACAGATGCTCAACATACGAAGGTTCTGCTTGATTAGTTTATCTGATTCTGAATCTGGTAAACACAGGCCTGGCTTGAATTGCTACAAAAGAGAGACACAGACTCTCAACAGTTCCCCTACCTGGCCTCAGAACTTCATAAATAAAGGGAACACTGGGCTCCCCTGAGGGTGTCCCCATAATGATGTTAGAAGAAACATCAGTGTGAATCATTTTTAGAAGCTTTAATGGAAAGAGAGGGGAAATAGAATTCAGGAGGATCTCAGTACTTGGCTGACGCTGGCCACTGGCGACTTCCTGGGGATTTACAGAGGAACGTTATGGTTGTAGCTGGGTCCGTCTTACAGTGGTCTACGGATCCCCAGAGATTCCTTCCCCAGGAAGGAATATTATCTGACTTAGACATATCGCTGGGCTGATTCCTTGCCTCCTGATCTTGTGGAATGAGTACTTCTGAGACAGGAAAGACACATGGCAACGCTCTTTAGGTGTCACTTCCCTGTTGAAAAGTAACACCACATTTCTCCTGGAATGTATGGGGCTCATGACACTCTCCAAGGCCTGAAAGATTCGGGGACAATGATTTTAGTCATATGCCCCCTGTAACCTTCCTGATTGACCTGCATAGAAATGAGTTTTGGAAAAATCACATTTTACTATTGCTGTGCTAGCGGTATAACTCCAGATTGAACAGTTGTTCCAGATGTAGCCAGTCAACTAAAACTATTTCGGCAGTGGATATTCAGCTATAATTCAAGTGGCAGTTTTCAAACTGTCCTTTAGAGATGTTATTTCACTTGGCACTCTAAGCTGAGGACCTTGCCGCCCAGCCTCACAGAAATGTCAGGCATCCAGTTTTCTGTAAGAATCTAGTCCACAGGAAACTGATTTGTGTCCCCGTGTCATAAAATATCACCTTGGCCCCCTACGTCGATAGTGTTGTGCTGACTTGAGGAATGTATATGTGTAGGAGGCAGCCAGCACCACAGAGTCCTTGGCAAAGGATCGAGTGTGCTGGGGCGGGACAGAAAGTATATGGTGTTAGCACAGGAGCCAGGACATCAGTAAAACCACCCACCACCATCCTCCTCCTCCTCCTCCTGCTCCTCCTCCTCCTCCATCACCTCCTCCTCCTCCAAGAGACAGTGATTGTTATCATCTTCTTGGCATTTGAAACAACATGTACTGTTTAAGGGTGTTCCTTTGAACTCGTTTATCAAATAATGCCTTAGACTACTAGTTCTGAGCAGGGCTCAGCATCAGAAGGATTGTAACTGCTGTAAATCTCAGGGCAAACTCCTTTTGTCTTTGAGATTTAGGATTCGACAAAATAAATAGCACAGTACTTGAAAAGTAGAGCAGAAACCATTTTGTAGGTAGCTTATCACACATTTGATTTAGAGTTGCTGAACAGTCCTGCAAGGTATTTTATTTTATTTTATTATTATTATTATTATTTTTTTTTTGGTGGGACCGGGGTTCAAACTCCTGACCTTGCACTTGCCAGGCAGGTACTTGTGCCATGGAGCTATCTCCCCAGCCCCCTGCAAGGTCTTTTAAAAAAATGTCATTACTTCATCCCCAAATAACTGGTAAGAAACAGAACCCATGGTGCCTCTGGGCATGACTAAGATTTGGGTAGGTGGCTGTGGAACTTGGAAGCGTGATATAAACTGGACTGCTTATTCCAGACTGGGCATTATCCGACCCACTGAGTCATGAACTAGGACATGCGCGGCAGTGGTCCTTCACCAGGTGGACTTGAAGGTATGGGGAAGTGGTGCGAGCAGTCCTCTGACCCGCCTTGGCCCTGCTTTTTTTCTTTCTAAAATTACATTTATTTATTTATTTATTTATTTTCTACTGGTCCATGTTTTTAGCACATACTACGTATATTACTCATCAAGAGCTTGTACCATGTATGTGATATTCCTTAATTCTGAGTTGTTTTTTTTTAAACTTTTTATTTATTTATTTGGTAGAGGGTCTCACTATACAGCTTGGGCCTGTAGTGGTCCCTCTGTCTCAGCCACCCCAGCACTGGGACTACAGGTGTGTGCTGTCATGCCTGGTTTCAGTGGCCAGCACAGCATGCCTGGGCTTCTAGGATCCTCACAGCATGTGGTGCCTGGGATTGAACCCAGGTCCTTGCACTTGCCAGGCAGGTACTTAGCCTGCCGAGCTATCTCCCCAGGTTCCTTAATCCTGTTTTTAACCTTCCCTCTTTCTGCCTCCTTGCATCTCTTGGACCCTGTTTGTTTTATGCGCATTTGCCGTACACGACGATCCCACTCCTCACTCTGTGCATGAACGTGCTCGTATCTGGGGAAACTCTCAGCGGAAGCGTTTGTGAGTTGGGGACTTACTGTATTTTCTCATTCTGCAGATTATCCCTTCATGCTGTTGATTGCTTCCTTTGCTGTGCCAAAGATTTTTAAGTTGATGGGATCTACTTCTGTTTTTGTCTTTGGTGCCTGTGTCTTTGTGCTCATTATGCCAAAACAAAACAAAACAAAACAAAACCACTGTCCAGACCAATGTCAAAAAGCTTTCCTCCTTTTTTTCTTTTTAGCATGTCTCTTCTAATATTTTTCTTCTAATTTTATGTCCTGAGGCCTCCCTTTAAAGTCTTTAATCTATTTTGAAGGTGGCTTTTGTGTGTGGTGTAAGGGTCCATGTAGTTTCAGTCCCCTGCATGTAGACGTTCTGTTGCCCCAGCACTGTTCGTGGGGCGAGTCTCTTTCTCCACTGTATATGCATTCCCGGAAGTCCTGTCCACATCAGCTGACCACTGATGCATCAGTTTATTGCTGGGCTCTTGTTTGCTGGGCCCCTGTTTCATTGGTGACGTGTCTTCTTTTATATTCTGTTGTCAGGATCTCAGTATCTTTTGTAGGATATCTTAAAGTCAGATGATGCTCTTGTTGGTTGGTTCTGCAGTCAAAAAGACTAATAGCTAGAACAGGTACAGAACTGAAGAAAATCAGACTCCCAAAATTTAAAGATCCAGTCCTGAAATGGGCCTCTGAGATGAATACGCATTACTCAGATGAAGCAGTGCAAATAGCAAATAACCACGTGAAGAAGTGTTCAACACGATGGGCCACTTGAGAGATCAAATTAAAACAAGAAGCCAGCCAGTAGCATGCTGGCAGGGCTACGTGGGAAAAGGAGCCCTTCCGCACTGCTGGTGGGCGTATAGATGGGGCAACCTCTGTGCAAATCGGTGAGGAGTCCCTCCAAGAGCTCACACTGGACGTTCCATTGCACCCAGCCGCTGCCCTTCCTAGTGTTGTCCCAAAAGAATTAAAAGCATCACATGATAGATAACTTCTATCAGATTGAGATAAAGACCTTCTGTATTTTTTTCTTCCATTTTTTAAAATCATGAACAGATGTTAGATTTTGTCAAGTGCTGTTTTGCATCTATTAAGATAATTGTATTCTTTTGTCTGCTTACCTGTTGTATTACATTTGTTGATTTGTGTGTGTGGAAACACCTCTGCATCTCTGAGATAAACCCTGCTTAGCCCTGATCGTTTGTCACTTGCCTGCATCCCGTTGGTCATACAAGTGAGGCTTCGCTTCATGAACACTTTGGTATGCAAACCATTTGGTTCACAAACAGAAGCTTTGGGAAAATTTTGTTTTTGCTTATGAACTCTGCATCAGGTGATGAACATGACTGTGGTCGCCTTTCCCACGTGAACACAAGCATGGCCATCCTTTCCAAAGCCACAGAAGCAAGCAGATTGTGCAGTGATGTACTCCTGTGTTGTACTGAGGGTTCACACCAATGTTTATGAAAGAGGTGTGCCTATAGTTCTCTTTTCTGGTTACATACTTTGCTAATTTTGGAATTAGGTTAATGCTTGCTTCCATGGGTGTCTTTGGGAATAGTGCTTCTATGTAGACTTCACTAAAGGCTTTGAGTAGTACTGGCTTTAGGCCTACTCAACAGTTCTTGGACTGTTGAGCAGTGACTTCGTTGACACCTGGGCTTTCTTTGTTGGTAGGATTTTTAAAATTCTTCACTTTCACTGGCTGATGTTGGATTATTTAGAATTTTTTTATCTTTTTGATTAAGCTTTGATGCTTTATATTTATCTAGGAATCTATTAATTTCTTCTGAATTTTCCAGTAGACTACAGATTATGCAAGTAGTTAGCAATCATCTTCTGGGTTTTGGCATAATCTGTTATGGTTTTGTTGTTTTCATTTCTAATTGCATAGATTTGGGTCTTTTTGGTAAGATTGGCTAGTGGAAATTGATCAATACCTTCTTGAATAATCAGTGGGTTGCAGAAGAAATTAAGGAAGAATTAAGATGATTTATAGAATCAAACAATAACACCAGTGCAACATCCTGGAAACTAGGGAACACAGAGGAAGTAATCTGAAGAGTAATGTATGTAGGGAAGAACGCCTAAATCCGGATGAAGAAGCTCAAGCAGAAGAACAGGACCAGTCCAAATCCAAAACTAGTATGATGAAGGAAATTACAAAGATCAGAAGGGAAATCAACGAAATTGAGACTAATAAAAAAATCTATCAATCTGAGTTGGTTCTTTTAAAGAATGAACAAAATGGACAATCCCTAGCCAACAACTGTAGATAAAGATGAAGCCCAGCCTGACCAGGAGAGGCAAAGAAGGTCAATATACATTGTTTAAGTAAATAATTCTAAAGGAAGGGATAGTATTTGTAAGAATCTGTGCATCAAACAGCACACACAGCTTCATGAAATGAACAGTAATGGACATAAAAATAGATAAACATCAAGACAATTGTGATCTTGGACCTCAATATCGTACTGTCACAAATAGATCAACTAGGGGCCTACAAGGTAGCTCAGTGGAGTAAGCCCCTGCTTAGGCATGCGCAGGGACCAGGGTTGGATCCCTGGCACCACGTGCCACACTGACCCTGGCCCTGAGTGCGCTAAGCCAGTGACTGAGTCTGGGCGTGGTGCTGCATGTCTGTAATCCTAGTGCTGGGGAGACTGAAAACAAGAGCGTCACCGAGTCTGAGCTACACGGTAAAACCCTGTGCAAAATACATAAAAACAAATAGATCAACTAGAGAAAAAACAAAGAAATAGAGTTCAGCCAAATCTTTGAGCAATGCATTTGATAAATATCTATAGAATGCCCCACCCAACAACAGAATGCACATTCTTTTCGGCAGCACATGAGACTTTCTCCAAAACAGGTTGCAAACTCTACCTGAAGTTAGGATAGCTGCTGCTTTCTGCTAGGTTCCCATTGCATGGAAAGTTGTTTCCGTCTTTAAAGTTTATCTGTGGGATTTTTTTACTGTTGCTAATTAAGTTTATGATCACACTCATTATAGCGAATGTATGTGTCTGCACATGATATGACTTGATTCACCTTTCCCTATTCCTCCACCCTTCTTTCCACCCTCTTCCCTTCCTTATTTATAAAAGCTTTATCTCTGGTTTTCCCTTCTTCTCTCATCACCTTGCCCCCTTCCTTCCTTTCCCCTCCCTAGTTTCCCTTCCCACTGGAACATTTTCTCCCTCTTTTGCAATCTCCATCATACATTTTGGTCCTTATCCTTATACCAGAGAAGTGACATGGCATTTACAATGTGTCTGACTTCTTTGTGAATTTCATGTTGAATTAAATGAGTTCTTGCATACTGAATCCAGTTGGGTTCTGTTTCTTGAGGAGTTCTCTCAATCTACGCCTCTCGATTGGGAACTTCAGACCATTCAGACTGGAAGTTTTCACTGAAAGGTGCTGACTCACTCCTTCGTCACATTGTTTTCCTGTTGCTGATTTCTGGGTTCTTTTCCTTTTCCTTCTGCTTAGCTTCTCATCCTGCCGGGGGTATTCATCCTGTTTGACTTACTGACATTGTTGGCTTCACCAAGAGTCTTTTGTAATGTCAGACTGGTGATCACGAATGTCTCTGGTGCTCCGCATCCCAGAAACCCTTCTTTCTCCATCAATTCTGAAGGGAAATTTTCAGGAAATCTAAGCTGGGGTCAGCAGTTGGCATCTTGATAAGCTCTGTTCCAAGCAAAGGTTTGTATTGACAAGTTGACTGTGATTCTTTATATGAGATTTTTTTTTTTTTTTTTTTTTTTGAGGCACCTTTTAAGATTTTGTCCTTTTGGTATTTTGACTGAAGTTGTATGGAGAGATTCTCTCTTGGTTTTGGCTATTAGGAGCTTCATATGCCTCATTTATCGATCTGTTTGCTTATTTTCTTACAGAGATGCTTTGGTTCATGAACACTTTTATTTGCAAACAATTTGTTGCCAACAGAAGCATTTGGCAAGATTTTGTTCTTGTTTTAAAACTGCACTTGGTGACAAACATGCCTGTGGTTATCTTTCCCGCATAAACACAAGCATTGACATCTTTTCCAGAATAGTAGAACAAATTAAATTCATGAACTGAGGTAACACTGACATTATATTTAGGACATTTTCTGCCATTATTTCTGTGAGCAGGAATTTTATGCCATTTGGGTGTCTTGATTTTTCACTTATTCCAATTACTCTTAGTCTTCTTTGCATCAGCCAGCAGCTGTTGGATTTTCTTTTAAAATGTATTTAGTACAGGGTCTACATGGTCTCACTTCACAGATCAGACTCACAGTGATCCTCCTGCTTCCAGCCTAAGTGCTGGGTTCACAGGTGTACCATAGTTCCCAGTCTCAATCACCGTCTCAGGGCATCCTGCAGGGTGGGGCTAGCATGGTACGCTGGGGATTGAATACAGGCCTCAGCGCTCTGCCTACGCAGGCACTTTAGTCTGCTGAGCTACTTTTGGATGTATTTTTGATGTGTGTTTGTTCCTCTTAAGTTGTCTTTGAGTAGTCGGTCTTCTAGCTCTGAAGTTCTATTCTCACATTGCCTCTGCTGCCTATACTCGCTGTGTAATCTATAATGTGGCCTGGCTGGCATTTCAGTAAATGGAGTGTTGTGAAGGGGGCCCAGGGACAGCTGTGGTCTGTTACTGACAATCCCAGAAAGCTGGGACTCCCGGTGATGGATGGCAGCTTCACCTGTGGGCTCTCTGCTGCTCTCTCCCTTTCTTGTAATGCTATTGGTTGGCTCCTGGATGAGCCCAATGATAGGGAAGGGATGGAAGTTAATGGAGATCGTGGTCACGTTTGTGACTAAGCACAGCATCCTCCTTTACTAAAATGATTATGCACGACATCACGCTGACTACCCTAAATAAGCTGATTTGCTTCAGGGGTTCTTGGCCCACTGGGGGACGAATCTCAGTCCTCTGAGCCACCTTCATCAGGTCTTCTTGTCGCCTCTTTCAGCACCGACACTCAACATTACAACACCGTATCTTTCTAAGCTGGTCATCTATCCTCTTTGTCATCTCATTCATCCCAGCTAGCTTTTTATTACTGGCTGCTGAAAGCTTCTGGACCATTTTGGCGGTTGCCTGTTCAGCTGTATGTTTTGCCCCCCGCCGGATCGCGCTTCGGTCTGTTTCCTAGCCTCCTCCGCCATCGTTGTGTCCCTCTTGCCTCCCTGCCCTGGGTTGGCTCCGGAGCAGTTGGGAGTTTGGGAGTTGCTTCGTCTTCCCACATTTCTATTGCTTTTGTTCTTCTTTGCTCTGTGCTAAGGATTGTGGGTGCTTACAGCTTGCCAAGCCTTTGCTGCTAGTACAATGATCTCTTTAGCTAGTTGCTTTTCAGTGACACACTTTGAGGCCATAATCCTTTGCCTCTGCCCCAACATCCTATCACCTCAGCTAATTTGGGAGGGAAGGATGCACTATAAGTGGCTCAATGTGATGTTCGCTGGGGATGTACCCAGTACTGTTAATGTCACAAAGACAGTCTATTCCTACACTGGCCTACAGAAAAATCTCATCCATAGCAACACTTGTGCCCCCTTCCAATATCAGGAAATGAGCTATAGCAAGGTCACCTAAGACGACTGAATCAATGTACTGTAAGAGCCCACATTGTACCTCCATTAACTCTAGAGAAGACACCCACAATTTTAGTGTAAATGCTAAGACAATCCAGGTATTAATTACAGCGAATATGTACAAAATAGGACAGCTATGGGGCTGGGGAGATAGCTCCTAGGCACAAGTGCCTGCCTGGCAAGTGCAAGGTCATGAGTTTGAACCCCGGTCCTAAAAAAAAAAAAAAGGCACAGTGAGACCCTGTCTCAAAACAAACAAACAAACAAACAAACAAAAAACCAAAAACAAACAAAAACCAAAAACAAAACAAAATAGGACAGCTATATGTCCACTGATGGTGGATGGAAGTGTTTCTGAAGAGTTAGCTATCTAAACATTCATAAAGCTTAATGGTTATATTATTAAATATATAGGATGCTGTAAAGGAGAAAATGCAAGAAGAAAAATATGAAACCATGATCTATAGTATAGGAGAAGAAGGAGAGAGACATGGGACAACATGGCACTGAGGAGTAGAAGGATATTTATAGACTTAGGTAAAGGTGGCAGGAAAAACTGATGAGAAATAGAAAATAAAAAGGAGAAAATAGAAACTCTATGCAACTACTACGAAGACAACAGCGTGCAATGTACTAATTATTACATCTGCCCTACTAACCTGTTGTGAAACTGTCTCGTGATTTCTTTCTCATTCGTATTAATAAAAATAAATTAATGAAAAATAAATTTGAAAATAAATTATGTGGAGAATAAAATGAATTAAAGGTAAAAATTAAAAGGGAGAAGAGGAAAAATAAGGAAATAAATAACAAATAAAGAAACAAGGAAAACTGATGAAGGAAAATTCTCCAAACTCCAATAAGCTAATGAAGAAACAAAGGAAGGAAAACACACACACACACACACACACACACACACACACACACACGCACACGCACACGCACACGCACGCACACACACACACAAAGAAAAAAAGTTCTCTGTGATTTTTGAATGCATGGTTTTCTTATGGCATCTGTAGTTCTGGAGTCTAGCAGTGGCCATCTTTCTCCAAAGCCTGTCCTATTCTCGTGGGCTGTGGCAGTGTC
>PVJA010056366.1:0-10837 GCA_004027025.1 Myocastor coypus
CCTCTCTCTCTCTTGATACTGTGTATTGCTAAGTTGCCAAACTACCCAGGCTGGGCTTGAACTTGGGATCCTCCTATCTTGGCCTCCTGGAATGCTGGGACACCTTCTACCTCCTTTCCCAACTCCTTGCTTCACATGCTTTTCAGTCTTTCCTTTGCTTTTACAAACTGCGACGTCTTGGCACAGTCTTCTGTAACCAATACTTTAGCCCTCAAATATATTTGTTAATGCTTCACAGTGAGCTGCCCTTAGAACATCTGAAGTCAGTGGAAAAGAAGGCAAGTCCTTGTCCTGTTCCATTTATACCCTCAGAGAACCATCAGAATATTCAAAATGCACATACACACAGTTGTCTGAGAATAATACCACAACAACAGTTTCCTCCAGTACAAGCAATCTTCACCAAGAGTGTGGGCTACTGTTTTCACAGCTGTCACTACTCTGAGGGTGAGAGAGAATATGGTAAGTGGACAATTTAAAACACCACAGTAGCCTTTTGCTGTGATGTAACAACTTTTTCTTCGTTAATTTTTTCCTTTTCTTGGAGCAAGTTGCTTTTATTTTTTACTACATTGCAGGGCTCTGTGCAAGTTGCTTCTGACAGTTTGCTAATTTCCTAGCTGCTGTTGTGGAAGGACAGAATGCTGTAATTTCCTCTTTTACCATTTTTAGCCATCTTCAGTTTTCTATCTTTTATAAGGATGGCAATGTCACTCTTAACATGTGTGAGCTAAAATTGGATGTTTCTTAATTATTTTATGTATAAATTGTCACATCAGTGGCCAGTGGAATCCTCTTCTAAGTGGTTCCTTTTTGTCCTTTTGACAGAATTCCAGTAATATTTGATTGCTTCTTGCTTTCTGCTACAAGACGTCCCAGGCATACCTTATATGTTCATTGCCCACATTACTATAGCTTTTTCCAAAGAACTCTGGCTGCTTTCAGTGGGAAAAAAGTATTTAAAGACCAAAGTCTGTATGCCAGAGACATTTTCCTGCTGTTTAGGATAGCATTGATTCTGGGTTTTCTAATCAAAAGTACTGGGAAGAATATACTTTTTAAAAAGAAAAATCGTGTTTACTTCTGTAAGACTGCTGGGCCTGCAGGTCTGCATCAGGCCACAAGGTCCGTGTTCTGTAGGATGAGATCTGTTGAAATTGTCAAGAATGAAGCCTATTTTAAAGGATATCACAGCTTGACATGGTAGTACATGCCTGTAATGCCAGCACAGAGGAGGCTGTTTCAGGAGGATCATTACAACTTCTAGACCAGCCTTGGCTATAAAGTAAATTTAATGAAGGCTAGCAAGGTAGCACGGTGGACTAAAGTGCGGGCTTAGGCAGATGAGGAGATGGGGATTGGGGATTCGATCCCCAGTGTGCTGTGCTGGCCCTGCTCCCGCAGGCACACTGAGACTGCGACTGAGACTCACCCCGGTGAGTGGTGCATAGCTGTAATCTCAGCACTTTGTGAAGGGAAGCTGTAAACTGGAGGATTGCTGAGTTCAGTTTGGGTAATAAGACCCTATAGGCCCTGCCCTAAATACAAAAGAAAGAAAGAAAGAAAGAAAGAAAGAAAGAAAGAAAGAAAGAAAGAAAGAAAGAAAGAGAGAAAGAAAGAGAGAAAGAAAGAGAGGGAGAGAGAGAAAGAAAGAAAGGAAGGAAGGAAGGAAGGAAGGAAGAGAAAGAAAGAAAGAAAGAAAGAAAAAAAAAAAAGAAAGAAAGAAAGAAAGAAAGAAAGAAAGAAAGAAAGAAAGAAAGAAGGTTCAAGGACACCCTAAACTGCATAGCAAGACCCTGACTTTTTTGTTTTGTTTTGTTTTGTTTTGTTTTTTGTTTTGTTGTTTTCTTGTGGGACCAAGGTTTGAACTCACAAGCCTGGCACTTACCAGGCAGGCATTTGTGCCATACAGCTATCTCCCCAACCCCTAGACCCTGTCTTTTTTTTAAAAAAAGATGTAGCAAGTTAAATTGAGAAAAAGAAAGGATAAAACTGATCACTATATTCAGAACCACTTAGTGATGCAGGATAAAAAATCTTACAACATACAGAAATACATAATGATAGGTCATATGTTAACAATGCAAACATCATTTGTCAGGTTGCATATGTCAATATAAAGAGAAATATGATTATCTGTGCAAGTTACACACACCAACTCCTAAAATATAGTGTGATTTCTGGCTTGAAAGATTATGTTTTTTTTTTGTTTGTTTGTTTTTTGTTTTTTGTGGGACCAGGGTTCAAACTCACAACCTTGCACTTGTCAGGCAGGCACTTGTGCCACGGAGCTATCTCCCTGGCCCCCTTGAAAGATTATGTTGCAGCATTTTGTACTGATATACTTCTTTTTTTTTTTTTTTTTTTTTTTTTTTTTTTTTTTTTTTTTTTTTTTTTTTTTTTTTTTTTTTTTTTTTTTTTTTTTTTTTTTTTTTTTTTTTGAGACAGGGTCTCTCTGTGCAGTTCAGGCTGGCCTTGAGCTCACTGTTGTAGCCCAGGCTGGTCTCGAAGTCACACCGATCCTCCTGCCTCAGCCTCCTGAGTGCTGGGATTACAGGCATGCGTCACCACGCCCAGCTGGTATGCTTCTGATTCACAGGCTTTACAATGTGTTGGCATGGAGAATATCAATGAAGGTGATGTGGAGGTGACTGGCCATGACTACACTGTGGAAAGCACTGATGGGCCACCTGAAGTCTTCACCTGCTCTTAAGATGGAGGCCTTGCCAGATGCACCACTAGCATTCAAGTTTTTGGGTCTCCAAATGGAACTGTGGACAGAGGCTTATCTGTCCTTCACAGAACCAGATGATTCCCTCATTATGGTTCTGAAAGCAAAGAGTTTAATGAGAAAGTGCACCAGAAGCACATCATGGGCTATGGTACTATGGTTATGTTACCTAATGGAAGAAGATGCTGTTTGTAAGGAACAATTGTCTTAATAATAAGGAAAATTATAATGCCAAGTATAATGGAGGAAACGATTAAGAAAGTCCATGCTGCTATAAGAAAGAGTGTAGTCTAAAAAGCCCAAGAATGAAGTCCAAAAGAAAACGCTGAATCATACCCAAATGTCTCTCTCCCAGAAAAAAGACCTGATAGCTCAAAAGAAGTTAATTTTCCTCAGAGTTCAAGTGGGTTCCTGAGAGTTAAACTACACAAAAACTTATGAAGACTTTTCAGATAAAAATAGTAAACTGTGGGCCCGGCGGGATGGCTCAGTGGTCTAAGGCGCCTGCTTGGGGAAGGTTGGGCAGCTTCAGGGACTGAGGTTCGATCCCCGGCACCACATGCTGCGCCCGCCCTGCCCTCGGGGCGGGCTGAGCCGGCCATGGGAATGAGTGAATGGACAGGCAAGGGTTCTGAAACAAGAATAAAAAAAAAATAGTAAACTGAGAGAGAAGGAGAGAGAGAAAGAGATAGGGACAGAGACAGAGGCTGACAGAGACAGATACAGAGAGACAGAGACAGAGACAAAGACAGGAGAAGGGAGACTAGGAAGAAGAGGAGGAAGATGAGGAGGAGGAAAGGGGAAAAAGAAAACTACCATGAGTTCATGAAGATGCCTCCAATTTATTTATTTATTTATTTATTTATCTATCTATCTATCTATCTATCTATCTATTTATTTATTTATTTTGCCTTTTTCAGACAGGGTCTTGCTATGCAGTTCAGGCTAGCCTTGAGCTCACTTTTGTAGCCCAGGCTGGTCAAACTTGCACTGATCCTCCTGCCTCAGTCTCCCAAGTCCTGGGATTACAGGCATGCACCACCATGCCCAGCTTCCAATTTAAATTTAATAGCATGAGATCTTACCTAGTTTCTTTATTCTACATTTATCTTATTCTAAATCTAATAATGTTGGTTTCTAACTATATTAGCTTCATAATTACTTGGTTAATTCTTAGTAATCAATAAAAGTTTCAAATAATTATTCAATAATAATATCCATGTTAACATTACTATTAGCATTAAGCATACAGAAAGCAGTTTAAGATTTCTTTTTCAGGGGAAAAAGGCTTCTTCCTTTTCGTCTGGCGGTAGCCATCAGGCAAGCCAAGATGGGTGTGTACAAGTACATCCAGGAGCTGTGGAGGAAGAAGCAGCCCGATGTGATGGTGCTTTCTGCTGCGGGTCCGCTGCTGGCAGTACCGCCAGCTCTCAGCGCTGCACAGGGCTCCTCGCCCCACCCGGCCGGACAAAGCTCGAAGACTGGGATACAAGGCCAAGCAAGGGTGTGTCATACAGGATTCTTGTGCGCCGTGGTGGCCCTAAACGTCCAGTTCCTAAGGGAGCGACTCATGGCAAGCCTGACCACCATGGCGTTAACCAGCTGAAGCTTACACAAAGCCTTCAGCCCGTTGCTGAGGAGCAAGCTGGACACCAGTGTGGGGCTCTGATAGTTCTAAATTCTTACTGGGTTGGCGAAGATTCCACGCACAAATTCTTTGAGGTTATCATTATTAATCCATTCCACAAAGCCGTTAGGAGAAATCCTGATACCCAGTGGATCACCAAACCAGTCCAGAAGCTCAGGGAGATATGTGGGGTGACATCTGCAGGCTGCAAGAGTCGTAGCCTTGGAAAGGGCCACAAGTTCCACCACACTGTTGGTGGTTCTAGCCGTGCTGCTTGGAGAAGGCGCAACACTGTCCAGCTCCACCGTTACTGGTAATAATATAAGAGATGTTTGTAAAATTCATAATCCAATAAACAATTTAAGATAGTTAAAGATTTCTTTTTCATTCCTTTCATCTTAAGACCATATATCATTAGGGAGATGGGGGAAAGGCTGTGCTTTGAAGTTATTTGACAATATTCACTTCTTTGTACAATTATGCCATATATAGATACAGATACAGATACAGGTACAGATATAGATATAGATATAATTTGTTTTGGGTTCTGTTTGGTTTTTTTTTTCTGTATTTAGGACAGGGTTGACAGGGTCTCACTAAGTAAATTGGACTCACAGTGCTTCTCCTGTTTTGAGCCTCCTATTGGCACCGTCTCACTTGCCTGTCTGTGCCCTGGGGCCAGGGCTGACACAGCACACCAGGGATCAAACCCAGCCATTGCGCTCTGATTAAGGAGGCACTTTGGTCTGCTAAGCTGTCAGGTGGCCCTGTTTTCAGTTTTTAAAGTCTACTTTTATTTTCTTGCTGACTTAATTTTATTTTAATTGTTCTTTTGAAGTGAAAAGTAGACAACAAAGTACATTTAGATAAGTTTAGCATCCATTCCTATCATTGAGTTCTGTTTGCTGTTTCATTCAGTTTTGATATATTTGGTTCATAATTTCATATATATATATATATATATTATATATATATTATATATACATATATATATTCATACATACCCATACATATATGTATATTTCTCCCTTTTTGTACACAAAAGATGGCATGATACAAAAACAGTTCTCTACCTTGCTTTTTTCTCTTAATGTAACCTGAACATTGTTCCCTGTCAGTGTATAAAAATTATCTTTGTTTTTTCATATAATCTTTTATTACTGTATTATGTGAGTGTATTGAGTTTCTTTTCATTGACTTTATCAATAATGTCAACAAATAGCGTTGGCATATACCATTTTGAATTTTCTCCAGTATTTCTTTCAAATAACTTTTGGGAAATAAACAGTGTGCTTGTAATTTTACTAAATATTGACAAACTCCCCTTCACAGGAGGCAATACCATTTTGCACTCTGAGCAACAATATGAGAGTCAGGCCTCTTACTATCTCTCTGCCCACCCACTATATATAATGTTGGTAATGTTGGCCTTGTGGCACACAAGAGACATCACATTCCTCACTACTCATCATACAGAAACAAACCAGAGCTTACATTTTATTATTCTCCCTTTTTCATACCTTGAGCTAAAACCCTGGTGGATTGCCCAGTAGCAATGAGGAAATTTGAGGTAAGTATCATCTAGTTATGAGTCACTTCTCAAACTGCATAGCTGCCTGATGCTGAAGAAATAACTGAATTAAATATTAAACAACCTTGATTGCCAGTGAGTCCACACTGGCTATACACCAGCCATGTGCGCTTCCCCATGCCTCTTATCTGAAGGAAGGAGCCAATACAAACAAGGCAGAATGAAACAGTAAATGGGCACTTTTCCATGACTGTAAAGTACATGTTTCTTTCCATTATTAACAGCTTTGAAGCAAATCCATTGGAGGATCGCAAAGGACCTACTCAATTTTATTTTTGTTGCTGCTTTTCCACCTGAGTTCATGCCTCTTCTGCTCACTGCTTCTCCTTGTGTTTCCTTGGAGCTCTCGCCATCTTGTGGCAGGCCAGCAGACTTGACAATTGAATTTATGTTATTTAAAGTTAAAAAATTCTACACTCCATGCCATGCTCTGTTGTGACATGTGCAATGCCTTATATTGTCCATAACTTACTTCAAAGCACTTAAATATTAGCTATGTGATAGAGCTTATCTTCTCTAAGACACATTTTTAAAACATTTTCATGAAAACATGAAATAGTATGTCATAGTTTAACCAAGATAAATATTTTCTTTTTTTTTTTTTTGAGTATTGAGTGATGCTCTTACAGTCAATGATATTTTGTACTCAAAGATCAGTTATTTAATGAAATACTGTATTTTTTGAAATATTGTATTTAAAAAAAAAGAAATATTGTATTTTTAACTTTGTCTTAACCATCCAACAGAAAAGTATAACCATGAGGTATAGAAAGTAATGCCATATTTATATGTTGACTTGTAAAAGGCTGAGCTATAAAAGGCTCAAGTCAACAATTTCTGATAATTACCAGTTCTGTTGATAACCCACTACCATTATGGACTATTGGACTCTATTGGGTTATTTTTTTGAAATCAAGTACCTACAATATTCGATCTGGCATCAAAGGTCCTTTAAAAACTTCCCCAAATACAGCTTCTCTAACCGCAATGGAACACCTATCTCTGACAAAACAAAACAAAAAAGGGGATATAAATGAAGGATCAGGGGCCGTGGAGATAGCTTCACTGCCTGGCAAGTGCAAGGATGTGAGTTTGAACCTCAGTCCTACCAAAAATAAGTAAGTAAATAAATAAATAACCATTTTGTAGAGGGCATATATATGTGTGTGTGTGTGTGTGTGTGTGTGTGTGTGTCTGTGTGTATATACAAGATAGATAGGATAGATATACAGCTACCTTCTATTAGTTCAATGAGAAGAAAGGTCTGTGCTAATATTGTTTAGATAAGACATCTTGTCTGCATCTTGTCCTCTAAATAACTACTATTAAGACAACAATATGCAATGCATTAATTATTGAAACTGTCCCACTAACCTGTTTTGAAACTGTTTCATTGCTATTTTTTCTAATTAAAACAAATACAAAAAAGAAACATTGTATCTATCTACAGGAGATCTAAATGAGTGTGGGCAGTATAGGTAGGAAAAAGTGATTATTTGCCAAATATTTATCAAGGGAATGAGGAGCCAGTAAGCTTAACTCATATTGATAATCAATATTTTTTAAACCTTTCATTTATTTATTGGATGCAGGATCCCACTACGCAGCTTATATTCATAGTGGTCCTGTTTCTCAGCCTCCTCAGTGCTGGGCTTACAGGCATGTTCCACCAAGTCAGGATTCAGTGGCCAGCTAGACATGCCCAGGTTCCAGGGTCAGCACAGCAGATGGTACTGGCAATCAAACCCAAGTCCTTGCACTTGCCAGGGGGATGCTTAGACTGTGAAGCTATCTCCCTATTCCAGTTAATTTTTTTAAAGAATTTATTTTATTTTGTTTTTTTCTTGTTTCAGAACTTTTGTTTCTTTGTTTATTTATTTTTATGGCCGGCTCAGCCTGCCCTGAGGGCAGGGCTGGTACAGCATGTGGTGCTGGGGATCAAATCGCAGTCCCTGCAGCCGCCCAAGCTTTCCTAAGCAGACACTTTAGACCACTGAGCCATCCTGCCAGGCCCCTCCAGTTAATTTTTATTATAGATTGTAAATTAGTTTTAATCTATGCACTGGTGGTTGTTAGTTATCATTTGTTTTTTATTATTTTTTCTTGTTTCAGAACTTTTGTTTGTTTATTTATTTATTTTTATTGCCAGCTCGGCCTGCCCTGAGGGCAGGGCTGGTGCAGATGTAGTGCCGGGGATTGAACCTCGGTCCCTGCAGCCGCCCAAGCTTTCGTAAGCAGGCACTTTAGACCACTGAACCATCCTGCCGGGCCCTATTAATGATCATTTGAATTACCCTAATAAATAATACGTGAGTCACTAGTTATCACTTCAAAATCCTACTCAAGTGTCGTATCCAAAGGTATGTTCACATTTTCCTACTTGAATCTGAACTAAATCAGTTCTTGATGGACATGGTGGTGCGCACCTGTAATGCTAACACTTGAGAGGCTGGGGAAGCAGCAGTTTGAGGCTAGCGTGAGCTACATGACAAGGCCTTGTCTCAAACAAACAATCAAACAAACAAACAAAACAAATAAAAGAACAAAAAACAATAGACGTTCTTAAACTTTTTCATGCCATACGCACCTTTGGGAAACTAAAGATATCTTTTCAGAATTGTGCTTCTGATGCACAAAAAAGACAAATAGGGTTACAATCACAGTCAATCATCATGATAGTCATCAAAATATTGAATATACAATTTATGACATATTGGGCCCGGGATGGCTCAGTGGTCTAAAGTGCCTGCCTGAGAAAGCTTGGGCAGCTGAAGGGACAATGGTTCGATCCCCGGCACCACATGCTGCACCAGCCCTGCCCTGGGGGTGGGCTGAGCCAGCCATGAAAATGAGTGAATAAACAAAGGTTCTGAAACAAGAAAAAAAAATAATAAATAATAAATAAAATAAAAAATCTTTAAAAAAAACCAGTTTATGACATATTAACATGTATGTTTGCTCTCCCCAACTTTACTAAAGTATAATTCACATAAATCATATATATATATATATATATATATATATATATATATATATATATATAGTGTATGTGTGTGTGCATGTGTGTGTAGAATGTAACGTTTTAATATTTATATGCATTGTAATATTATTAAGGCACGATAAATAACATCCATTATCTCACATTTTTTATGCTGAGAACATTTAAAATTTTTATTTCCTTAGAAATTTCTAAGTATATACTATATTAACTATAGTCACCATGCTGTTAAATAGGTCTCCAGAATTTATTCATCCTGTCAAATTAAAATTTCATAACTTTCACCAATGTTTCTCTCATTTTTCCCATCCAATGCCTTAAAATCACCATTGTACACTCTGCTTATATGAGTTCAGCCTCTTAAAATTTCACATGTTAACATGTGGAAGATGCAACATTTATCTTTCTGTGTCTCACTTATTTCACTTAATATGTTGTTCTCCAGGTTCATCCAAATTGTCACAGTGTTTTGTTTTTGCATATTTAGTACAAGATCTACAGGGACTACAGGGTCTCACTACATAGATCGGAGTGATTTTCCTGTTTTTAGCCTCCCAAGTGCTGGATTACAGCCATGCACCATCATGCCCAGTCTCAATCACCATCTCACTGTGCCCCGAGGGCAGGGTGAGCACAGCATGCTGGGGATTGAACCCTGGCCATTGCACTCTGCCTAAGCAGGCACTTAGTCTGCCAAGCTACCTGGCTGGCCCTCATATTGTCATAGTGTTGATCAGTTCAAACCCAGGAACTGCAAAAGTAAAAAAAGGACTTTAATTGGGGTCCCAGGAATTGCAATTTGTGAGACTGAGGTTCAGGTATTTCTGAATCAGTATCCTGAAGAAGTCACAAAGAGTGGGAGCTTAAATGACTGAGGTTATATAACATTAAAAATTCCTATCTGGGGAAATTCAATTGAAATTGAGAAAGAATAGATGCTATATATAACAGAGATTATGTGACAGAAGATAAAAAGAATCATCTATGTAGTAAAAATGTCCAGGGAACAAGAATCTGATAACCTCTTGCTGCATAGCCCAGTCTCTGCCAAATATAATTGATTTTCTAGCTGCCTATGCCCAGATGATAACTGAACTTCACATTCCTAGGCAGCATGGAATCATGAACCTTTCTCGCTTGATGGTTTCTAAACACCACTTTGAAAGATTTTTTCAATGTTGTTTTAATCACAATTTTTATGTTACATCCACAGTAAATGACAGAAGTTCTTTCTTTTGAAAAATTAAGTGACATTTCATTAATTATGTTTTCTTTATCCATTCATCGTCTGATGGACATTTAGTTTGATTCTGTATCATTGCTGTTGTGAATAAAAGCACAGTGTACATGGAACTGAGTATAGTACCTCGTCAGTACACTGATTTCATCTCCTTTGGATAGATACTCAGAAGTATGACAGCTAGGTCACATGGTGGCTGTTTTTTTTTAAGAGTTTACATACACTCTTCTATAATGTATGTAGAATGAGATGTAGCTCAGTGACAGATCATGTGTTTATCATGCATGACTCCAGGGTTCCTTCCTGGTATAGCCAGGGTTTACAAGGGAAACAATACAGAGCACATAATTTGTAGGATTATTTTATAATAGTCACTCAAAAAGTCATATATAAACAGAGTGCATGACTAGTTTGCTATCTGTGAAAGCCTGATCATGCACTCTCTTTTTATGTGACTCTTTGGGTGACTATTTAAAATAATCCTATTAACCACGAGGCATAAAAAGTAAAACCAGATAAATATGCTGAGTTGTAAAAGGCTCAACAGCTTCCGACATTGCCAGTTCTGCTGATAACTCACTGCTATTATGGAATAATGGACTACACATACAACTAGTTTCTCTCTCTCTCCTCTCTCTCTCTCTGTCTCT
>PVJA010056367.1:0-10833 GCA_004027025.1 Myocastor coypus
AAAAAAAAAAAAAAAAAGCTTTTAAAAAATGTAGGATAGGGGCTGTGCAGATAGTTGTGTGGCACAAGTGCCTGCCTGGCAAGTGTAAGGTCATGAGTTTGAACCCCAGTACTGAAAAAAAAGAAAATGTAGGATACGTAAGTTACCTGAAAAAAATATGTATTATAAATTAGAAATTAGGGCTAGGGGATAGCTCAGCGATCTAAGTGTCTGTCTGACAAACACAAGGACACAAATTTGATCCCCACATGCTGTGCCAGCCCCAGAACCCTGGGACACTGTGATGGCCCTGAAACCGAGGATGGTGGTGCATACCTGTTATCCCCACACAGGAGAGGCTGAGACAGTAGGATCACAAGGAGTCTGAGCTGTCTAGTAAGACCCTGTATAGAATAAATAAATTATATGATCAATTATTCATGAAAAGACAAAAAATATATTCTTTCTAGTGAAGAAATAGTGTTGTATGTTATAATTTGAGATTTTGTTTTTATTAAAGAATTATTGTGGCAAAATATTTCTGTTGGAATTATCTGAAAACATAAGCCAACCATACTTTATTACATCATGCCTGAATATTTTGTGCATAGGTCTCTAATCTGTGATAAACATTTAAAAAATTTTACCTTTTTATAATTGAGCCTGTTTGTCTTTTGCTGATCACACCAAATTAGATTTTTACTAAAAACAAGGAATCTGTCTTTATGTATTTAATTAAAGTAATTTAAAAAGTTGACACTGGGGGAAGTGAAAGAACATACATATGTATGTATACCTAGATATATATGAAAGATGTCTGTAAGTTATTTTACATATGTGTGGATGCATACATCTTATATGTATGAGTGCCTATGAGTATGTGATCACTATATATGTGATATGTACATGTTTATATATTGCATAGAATATATATGGAAAATGCTTACAAGAGGAGCTATTACATAAAATCACTATTTACAAAGTTACTTTTATATCTAAAGCAAATATTTTTACATGGCAATGTGTAGTACTTTGCAATAGGAATGGTGGTGATATAAGTACTCTCAGTAAGTGCTAACCAAAACTATCCCAAGTACTATACTTCTGTTTTGTATTTTGTGGCATTTGCGTAATCTCATGTTATAAGACTTGTTGTACTGAGTTTACAAAGGAAGTTCTTGTTCTTAGAGAAGTGGCTTGTTCATGGTCACTTATCTGCCTAACAACAGAGCCAGGATTTGACTCTAATAATTAGGCATCAGAATCTAAGCTAATAACCACTTTGGCCATAAAGTAAAATTCAGGAGGAGGACTTGACAGGTGTTCTGTTACCTGAGAGATGCTGGACAGTATCTGCCCTTGTGTCTGTTGGGACAGGTGGAATTCTACTGTTACATACTCATTATTTAAGTTTATAAGACTTAGGAATATCAGGGGTTTCCAGTTAAAATTCAAATGCTCATTGAAGAGCAGTACACATCTACAGATTGAAGAACTAAGTAGTGAGACAGAATCCATGACTGTGGAATAACAAGGGAATGATAAGGGATGGATTTAGAAACTTCTTTTAAAGAGGGATGAGACCAACAGCTGACTTGTCTCAGAAAATCGAACTGTTACCAGAGGTTGAGAAAAGATGGCAAAAACTTGTTTAAAAAAAAAAAAAAAAGTTACAGTAATCCAAAAAAGTGGGAAATTTTTTAGTCTTCATTTCTTGTCTCCTTGTATTCTAGAAAACAGCACAGCTGTTGCTAAACAGCATTGACATGTTGTATAATTAAATGCCTTTTTTGTTGTTTAGCAACCAGCAGGCTTTTTTGCTGGAGAATATCCCTTGTAATAATGCAAGCTGTGAAGGGGCTCATCGAATGTTTAAAGTCTACTGGGACCTGATGGATTTAAATCAAATTAGAGATGCTGTGGTCGCCACTTTCTTTGACATTTACGAAGATGTAAGTTCATTACTGTCTACCTCATTTTACTTTAACTTTACCCTTCTTGACCAGAAAATGTAGATGACATGAAAACAAAAAATTAAAGAAATTCTTCTGAAAGTTAAATGGTAGAGGGAAAAAAAAGTCCTGATACTATTGACAGATCACTATAGTCAAGTAGGAAAATCTTATCTAAGTTTTGTGCTTATTGGGATTAAGTTTCCAAAGACCAGTTTCACAGTGGTACATCCACAGAAGTGGAGCCAAGGGAGCATGGACTCAAGCCTGGCAGGCCAGTAGGGTGAGGCCTCTCTTCCTGGGGTGGGTGGGAGGTGCACCTGTCGCTGCCTAGTCTCAAGTATTAATTATACAAATCTTCATTTTCCTCTGTCCAGCTACTAAACCTCATTTCGCTTTTCATTAGCATTTTCCAAGCAAAATAGTAATTGACAGAAATATTACAAAGGAGAAGACAATCAAGAGAATTGACTACAAATCAATTTTTAATTTATCTACATCAAAAATACCATAAAACAACTTTGAGTTGTTTTAAACCAGGGAAATAATTTTACTATTAAGGAGTCAAATAATGGATATCTTTAATGTATAAAAGTTTTACAAACGGATATGTTCAAAAGAAAAAGTGTCTGTAAAAGTAGAACACAATCAACTTCAACTTATAGTAAAAACCCTAGTTGCTAATATACATCAAAATATGATAAATGACCAGTCTCATGAGCACAGCTTAAGGAAAGTCACTCAAAATCAGTACTCATAATGAAATTAGCAAAGCTTCCCTTTTTAGTCAAGAAAGAAAAAAAAACAAAATCTAATACACATTAAAGGCTGGAGAAGTATACATGCCCTCTGTTTTAGGGATGGAAAGGTCCCAGCAGCACCAATAACAGACCCTTAAAACTTTAGGTAAATATGACAAGAAAAAAATTTACCAAAATACTAACAATCATGTCCAAAAATAAAACTATATTTTTCTATTTTATCTTTTACTATTCAACGTTGGGCAAGTATATGTACTTTTCAATATTTTTATTGTACACATCAATTTGAGTAAGGTTTATATTTAAATGATAAAATGTTCTTATATTGCTGTCACTGTGATAGAATACATTAATAATTGATTTAAAGACAAAACGATTTATCAAAGGCCTTGGTTTCAGCAGTTTGGGCACCTGATTGCTCAGCCTATTTTATTTGCCTTGGTGTTGTAGAAGCTAGTGAGCAAGGAAATCTGCTCAACCCATGGCAGCTGGGAAGCAGAAAAGGGAAAAAAAAGGCCAGGGTCCCGTGCTCCCTGGGGCCACCCCTTTAGCCTCACTTCCCTCAAGCTATACCTCCTGCAGGGACCACTAGTTCCCAGCAGCACCACAGGTTGGAGCCAAGCCTTCAACATGCAGGGCTGTGCAGAGTACTCATCCTGATAGCTCTGCTACACATTTCAACCATCTTTTTCTTTTTTTCATCTAGTAATTTGTTCTTACCATTTTCATATTTTTGTTTTGTTTTGTTTTTCAGGGAATCTTGGACATTATAGTACTGAGCAAAGGATATACAAAAAATGATTTTGCCATCCACACCCTAAAAAATAACTTTGAAGCAGATGCCTATTTTGTTAAAGTCATTGGTAAGTATTTTAAAGATTGAATTTAATTCAGTTTATCCCTCTCCATGCCTTACTCCAATATTATAGAAGGCAAGGGCTCACTCCTATCTCTCTACAACCCTGAAAATTAGGAAGTCGGCTTTTGTGTCGCATCATGTTATCCACACATAGCCCCCATTCATGTTTCACCAGCCATCTTAAAGTATATTTTCTTTCTAGCCCAGGATTCTGCCCAGAATCCTATTGCATCTGTCACATATTTTTAAATTCTTTGATCTAAAACAGTTCAAGTTTTTTCTATTTTTCATAAATAATATTTAGCAATTTAAAAGAGTATGGTTAGTGCCTTCTGTAAGATAACCCTGTTTTCTTAGTACCTAATTCAGATAATGAGTTATCTACAAAAATTGTACTGCAAGTACTTCTCATTTCATCTTGTGAGGACATACAGGATGTTGACCTGCATACTCCATCACAGTGATGTTAACATTGCTGTCACTCTCCTGCTTGTGTTGATGATGACCAGCTTTACCCAGCCTGAATTCAATATTTTCTGTTTTCATTTCTTCAATATACTAAGAATGTATTCTATATACTTAAACATACATTTTTTATCAGTGCTCAATCTGCAACATTTGGAGTCCATTTACAATTCCTGTCTGACTCAACCTTCAGTTGTCAAATTGTGATTCTCTTTTCCCGTTATTCCACCTACATTTATAAAATACCTTTCTTCTATTCATCTTCTTCCTCCCTTAACCCAGATCCTGAATTAGACATTTTTCCAAGGAGTATTGGCTCCTTTTTGATAGTATATGTATGTAAAAGCTGATTGCCAGATGCCCAGGGTACTTATGCTTGTAGTTTGTCACTTCATGAGCAGTAGAAGTAGAATACTACAAGTATGGCTTCATAGACACACAGAATGTACCTTTGTAACTATTTTCACACATATTTATTTATACTATAAAATACGTTCAGGTTCTTTTTACTCTCTCTGTGTAAATATCCTAAGAGTGAAAATTTGTTCTGACTCCTCAGTATGTTGTTTTCACTATAACCAAATCACACCCATGCATGCATCTCTTACCTTAATGTCTGTGTTCATCATAAACATGCCTGTAAATGCCAGCACTGCATGGAAGTATATTTTTCTCTCAATGCTTTTTGTCTAATTTAAACTCAAGATCAGGGAACAGCCAAGCATGATGGTACATGCTTGTAATCTTAGCACTTGAAAGGCTGAGGCAGGAGAATATTCTTGAGCTTGAGGCCAGCCTGGACTACATAGTAAGTTTCAAGGTCAACTTTAACTACAGAGTGAGATGTTGTCTTAGAGAGAGAGAGAGAGAGAGAGAGAGAGAGAGAGCAAAGGCACTTTAAAACTTTGCTAACTGTAATTTTTTTCATGCATGCGTATATGTGCTGCAAAAAAATAATAATTGTGCGTTGTTGGTACATGCACATGACACAACTTAATTATTTTTTTAATTTAATATTTTTATTGTTTAAATTTCACGATGGTTATATTACATATTTTCATCATCAGATCAGTTTAGATTAATACATATAGGTATATAAGATTGATCGAACAATTAAACATTAACCCTTTTATATCAACATTACTTTTTTTTTTTTCTTTTTCTTTTCCCCTTTCTTTTTTTTTGAAAGTTGACATATTGCATATTGTCCTCACAATCGTTCTACAGAGTACAGTGTGTGGGCATGACCCACCTCCTTATTGATGTACAACTTAATTATTTTCATATCTCCTGCTGTGTTTCCTTTTCTTACTCCATCTCTTGATACCCTTTCCAATTTCAAAACATCAAAGTATAAACTGATAAGTAAAATAAAAGACTATATGAAATAGGCAGATATATCTTTTGCTGTGATTGTATATATGATTAAAATAATCTGCTTCAGTTCATGGACATAGAGTGTTGTTTGAGTAAGAGTTTAGGGTTTGAGCCTATAGGGATAAATTGCTAAATCCACTAGAGCCATTTCTGTGGTTCGAACTTTGGTTCCCAAAGAAACAATCAAAGGAAGTGGTATCCTTAGGGCAAAAGTATCTCAAAACATCTGTCCTTTAACCTCAGATCACTCAATTCATCTTCTTTTGTAAAACAACAGACTGTTACTCTCCATTTGTTTTTTATATTTTTAAAGACAATAAGAAATAGTCTTTAAAAAACAAATAATATAGAATTTCACTAAACAAAATGATTGAAATAAAAAATGATTATTATATTATATATTGTTGTCTTCAAATTAGTTGTTCAGATTCCAAATATAAGCATGCAAGATTGGTCAAAAAACTAGAAAAACAGAAAGGAAAGAGAGAAAAAATATTAAGCATCAACCAGTAAAGGCTACTACATGTTCTCTGACATGTGCCACTCACTCTGTCTTGGAGCCAGCAAAGCATGGACTCCAACCTCAAATGACAAATGATGTTAAATATTTCTCATGTATTTTCCATTTCTGTTTCTTCACCTGAGAAGTTTATATACATCCCAGGTACTCATTTTTTTTTAATGGATTCTTTAAATTTTGTAGGCTTGGCATGTTTGTTTTGTTTTTAATTATATATTCTAGATAGAAGTCCTTTATCTCAGGAATAGTTGACTAAAATTTTTTTCCAGTTTGTGGGTTTACTGTGTTGGTAATTTTTTCTGATATTCAGTGTCTCAGTTACTCTTCTCTCATTCCAGGGACAAATACCCAACACCCAAAATGAAGGAAAGGTTTATTTAGCTCACAGTTACTGGAGGTTGGAGTCCATACTTTGCTGGCTCCAAGACAGAGTGAGTGGCACATGTCAGAGAACAACTTTTGATGGTGGCAGCCAAGAGCAGAGACCAAAATGGAAAAGTAGCAGCAGCAATAGCAACAGAGAGGAAGTCTGTCTCTATGTTATGTTCAGTCTGTCTGCCTGAGGCTGGGTGTAGCACTCACACCCATAATCCCAGCAGTACTAAGTCATAATCCCAGTCAATCATGAGTCAATTTCAAACTCTAGAAGTCTCTGTTCCATGACTGCATGAGGCTTTTGGGGCACAACTAGACATAAACTTTAACATGCAGAAACGTTTGGAAAAGATGAGATCCTGGTTGTTGATTCTTTGAAGTGTTTCTTATGCGGTTTGTTTTTTGTTCATGAACTCTATACCCACCCCTCTATCTTCAAGATTCCCATCTCCTTTCTCCTCCAATAAATTTAATACTTAATTAAATATTCTGTTAAATATTTAATTCTTTGATCCATTTTGACTATAGTTTAGTGCATGGTGATAGAAATGGGTCTAATTTTAGCCTATGACATGCACAGAGCCTATTTTTCCAGCACCATTTATTAAACAGGCTATCATTCTTCCAGTGAACATTTTTGTCCCCTTTGTCAAAGGTAAGGTGGCTGGTTGAGGGTGTTTTTAGTTGTGTCCACATCTTCTAATCCGTTCCAGTGATCCTCAAGTCTGCTTTTTTGCCGGTGTCGTGCTGATATTATCATAGTAGTTTTGTAGTATAATTTGAAGCCAGAAATTATTATGCTTACTGCCTTTCCTTTTTTGTCTATGATTGTTTTTACTATTCTGGGGCTCTTCTGGTTCCAGATGAATTTTAGGAATTTTTTTTTTCAGATCCATAAGGTATACTAGTGATATAGTAATTGGGATTGCATTGAATCTGTGTAACAGTTTTGGGAGTATTGCCAGTTTCACAGTGTGAATTCTTCTAATCTCCATTTACTTTTAATATGACACTTAATCTCTTTCTTCCCTTAGTCCTTTCCAGTAAAACAAAGGCTCTAAAAATTGATTAATAAAGTAAAGGATATTATACCATTTGTATTAGCATCTTTCTCCTACTTAATTGTAGTAACTGTCTAGTCTTGATTCTCCAGTGCTTAATACAGTGTGTCTGACACATAGGAGGCATTCATTAAATGTATGTCAAACAGCCAGCTAACTTCTCAGATATATAATATATATATATATTTTTGTTTGTTTGTTTGTTTTGTTTTATTTTATTTTGTTTTGTTTGGTGCAGGATCTCACTACACAGCTCAGACTATAGTGATCTTCCTGTTTCCAGCCTCCCCACTGCTGGGATTACAGGTGTGCAACACCTTGCCTAGTCTCAGGGAGTCAGCGTAGCATGTGGTGCCAGAGATCCCTGCACTTGCCTAAGGAGGCACTTAATCTGTTGAGCTATCTCATAGGCCCTTTATATTTGCTGTCTTGATTTAAAAATACTATCTTCTGTAGTACTCAGGCAGCTTTTGATGCCCCTGACCTCATCTATTTCCATGAAGCATTTCATTCTCCCACAACATTAAATACCCATTGAAGGACATACCCACTTTCACCTGTTTTCTGACATTGGAGACACAGATAGTTAGTAGCCCATGTCTTTAAAAGATTGAAATGCCCTGTTGAACAAGATATCCTTTCCTGGTTTAAGTTGTCAAGCCTATCCAGCTTTTGAGATTCTGTGTTAACTAGAAACTCAAACTGAATTTTATGGGCTTATACCCAAAATGTACCAAAAAAAATAACAAAGTGAATATAAGAGCTTTCTCTCATCTTAATAGAATACTATAAAAATAACCCTTTGTCCAAACCTAGAATAAATGTTACTTGCCTTAAAAATACATTAAATTCAAATTAATAACTTATTTCAAAGTGCTATTTCTATTTGAGATAGCTATAAGATTTGTGTCCTGTTTTGTTGATATACTTTAAAAAATAATTGCTCAGATTCACAGTTGTAAAATCTCCAGTTTATTATTTAGTTCTCATAAGATATGTACTAGTGTAGAACAAATAGAGGAATGAAGAAAAGTTCAAATGAGAGAGATCAATTTGATTATCATTAGGACAAATGAAGTTTTGCCTCCATTCAACAAGTTCTTTTATTCAAGACTTAAAATCACTCTTACAGTAAAAATTCTGATTCATGCTTTCAAAAATGGATGTCTAAGTGTCCTATGCTTTTTATAAATCTGCTAATGTACATGAGGGCATGTAGCCATTCTCTCCCTGCTTGAGCCCATGCCCTCCTTCATGGAACGGGTTCTTAGCAATAAGGAATAGAATAAGTCATAGCATTGGGCTTTCCTAACACTGGGAAAATTCAGATTCCCAGCTGCAGACACAGTGTGCTAAGGAGAGATGGCAGCTATCAGTGCAAAGGAGAAACAAAACCTTATGTTTTATGCAATACTAAGTATTTGGAAATTATATGGAAAATGTATACAGAAATGTAAGATCCTGAGTCCTTTGATATTTACTCATTGACATTTTTAAAAACTACAGAACAAGGTCAGGGAATCATTGACTTGGGAAAGATTTCAGAAGGCATCTTGCCCAAGTCTCAGCCCTGAACGCATTACAGAGAAGTCCTAAGTGTTCACTGAGCTATGGCTTCATGGGTATAAACATTCTATTCCAAGTCATGGTATGCATATTTTGTCACTTTTATCAAGTGATACTATTTGGTGCTCACTGTTAGGCCCTTGATTAGTATCTAATGAATAAAACCCAAAATTATAATTTTGTCCTTAATGCAGTTCCTAAATTATAACTGTAATAACAGAATGTCCTAAGTTTTTCTCAAAAGTTATCCAAGGAAAGAAGATAGGGTAAGTGAAACAAAATTGTCCATGTTCTTGACATTGTTGGAGTTGTATGAAGTGTATGTAATGTTTATTTACGCACACACACACACACACACACACACACATATATATATATATATATATATATATATATATATATATATATATGATCCCAGCACTCAGGAGGCAGAGACAGGAAGATCAGTGTGCGTTCAAGACCAGCCTGGACTACAAAGTGTGCTAAGAACCAGCCTGAGCTGCATAACAAGACCTCGCCTCAAAAAGACAAAAATAAAGAAAAAAAGACTGGGGATGTGACTTGGCTAGAATGTTTGCCTGGTACATACATACATTACTCTAGTTTTGTTCCCCAGCACCATATAGCAAAATATAGGAAAGGAGGGAAATCATGTTAAAAAGCATTTTTAAAGGACCAAGCATGGTGATGCATGATTATAATCTCAGCATTTCGCAAGGCTAAAGCAAAAGGCTTACAAATTTGAGGCAAGCCTGGAACATAGTGAAACACTGGCATGAATGAACGAACGAAGGAACAAACGAATGAATAGTGAATACATATATATATAGACATACATACATACATACATATATACATACATACATACATACTGTTATGGCTTATGTCTAGTTGTCCTCCCAAAGCCTGACACGCAGTCATGGGGTGGCTTCTGGAGTTTGTAATTGAGTCCTGATCCAGTGCTGAGATTGTAGGTGTAAATGCTATACCCAGATCCTGGGCTGGGTAATTTGCATTACAATGCTAGGAGGGGAAAGAGACTATCTAATTGCCTGAGCTGCTATCCCTCACTTGCTCTTTGTGGCCACCATGAACTGTTACTCTCTGCCATGTGCCAGCTGCTACTCTCTGCCTTGGAGCCAGCTGAATACCGACTGAAACCACCGCTGACTGTGGGCTAAATAAACTTTTCTTTCCTTCATTTTGGGTGTCAGGTATCTGTCCCAGCAACAAGAAAACAATAACTGAGACATATACATGCATACAAGGAAAGACAAAACTTCAAGAGGTTTTTTGCCTATAACTTCCTAGCCCAAACCAAGATATATAACCCTAGGTAACATTCCTGTCTGAGTAATATTATCATACAGAAAAGTTCACCCTCCACACATATTTAAGTTCAGACCTAGAAACAGCCAATTTCATACAGGAGGTTGTACTTTTAGAAAACAGGACAATTTTGCATTAAGGATATTAACATAAATATTAATAACATACTTTACAGAAAGGTCACAGGAAATGAGATACTAATGTAAAGCAATCATTTGAAAGAAAAATAACCTTCTGGTCCTTTTGATATGCCCTTTTACTCTTTCTTTTGATTGTTACTTGTTTGCCCTATGCCAATGATTACTATGTAATTACCCTTTCAAAACCATGTATAATGTCCAGAGTTGATTTTCTTCTAAAATTATTCTGTTACTCTAATGCTCCTACCAGTATGTACTAAACGTCATTGTTCTTCAACTAAGGGAATTTAGGTACTTGAGCTTTCACTTTTGGCTAAGACAGAATTGTCCTGCTGCTGTCCCTGGGTAGGCTCATGTGGCAGGACAGACCACAGCAGGTTGACAGAAAGGAAACCCTCTATATATAGTGAAGAATTGGGAGGTTCCCATAAATAAGATTACTTTTTTTT
>PVJA010056368.1:0-10839 GCA_004027025.1 Myocastor coypus
TTTGCAATAATTGTTGATAATCTAAAGTTTAAATCCATATAGAATATGAAAAAATAATTACTCATTTTTACACAGAAATTTAGAATTCAAACCATACACAACGTTGTAGCAGGACAATTCTATGACATTTTTGTCTTATCTCTTGTTTACTTTTATTACCTTTTTAAAAAGCAAATATTTACTTCACAGAGCATATAGCAGTAATTGATATAACATTAGAAGCATTATGCATTTAGAAGACCAGAACGATAGGTATTCCAAGCATGGTTTTAGTATTACACATTGCTACCCTCAGTGTAGTTGCTTAGTTCACAGATATCAGCATACGTAGGTAGTCAGTGTGAGAATTCTACCAATTAACTTCTAGTTTTAAAAACCTGATGGAGATTCTTAGGACCATAGCCTTAACTATCTTGTTTATATAAATATATGGTTTTGCCCCTGCCATATTTCCTAACTTTTCCCTTTGCTCTCTCTTTGTTCTCTAATCCTTAATTTCTCACTTTCCATTTAATTGTGTTATACATTTCAATTTTTTTTCTTTTTTGAGTCATACACTTAGGGAGACTATATTCTATTTACACATGTGAGTCTGGTTTATTTCACTCATGAATGTATCTTCAAGTTGGATCCACTTGTATATGAAGACTTCAAACTTTTTTCTTTATAGCCTAGTGATACTCCATTATATAGAAACATCATATCTTTTTCATCCATTCCTCAGTTGTTTACAAGATTTGCATATCACAATTAAAAGATTTGCTTATCACAAATTGTGCTGCTATAAACCTAGGTGCACATATATCACTGTGATATAATGTTTCAGTTCTTTTAGGAAAATTCCTAGTAGGGGATAGCTGGGTTGAATAGGATTTCCAGTCCAAGCTTTTTAAGGAGTCTGACACTCCTTAAAGTCTCCATTCCCACCAGCAGTGGAGAAGTGTTCCTTTTCCTTCATAGCCTCTGCAACATTCGCTGTTGGTTGATTTCTTTATGACATCCATTCTTTCTGGGGTGAGATGGTATCTCAGTGTTGTTTTAATTTGCATTTTACAGATGGCTAGCAATGTGGAGCATTTTTTAAAAAGTAGTTATTGGCTTCTAGTATTTCTTCCTCAGAGAAGTGTGCAGCCATCTTGGATACCCATTTCCGGATTGGTTCTTTAAATTTGGGGACATTAATTTTTGTTAGTTCTTTATAAATTCTAGAGATAAGACTTTTTCTGAGTGGTTATTAATTAGTATTTTTTTCCAAGTTTGTGGGTTGTCTTTTCACTCTTCTGAAGCTTCTTTTGAATGCTTCACTTTATTTAGAGTGATGATTATGTTAGCATTCATAACATTATTTTATAAGTCTAAAATAGCTACTAAAATAAAATTTGTAATAGCAATGAAGAATTCTAGAAATGTAGAGGAACATGTAGATGAAAATTAAACTACAGCATTTGTTGGACAATAGACTTTCATTAAACAAAAATAGTTGTTGGTTGTTTGCATAGGCTTTTTCTTCACATTTCTCAAACATTTTTAAAATTTTCATTTCTATATGCTTGGGCGTTGACATGCAAACACAAGAACCTTTGTCCTGCATTATCACTTCCTTCGTTTCCTCCTCCCTACCTCATCTCTCCTTCCCTCCCACATTCCCTCACTCTTTCTTCTCACTCCAGGAGAATAACTGATAAATCAAATTCATGACTTTATGTAAATTTGGGAAATTAAGTGGTAATTAATTTACAAAATATCCTGAATTCTGAGTTAAAGTGTATAAGCCCGTTTTTTAAAACTGTATATATATTCTAGCAAGAAGATAACACGCTCCAAATGACCTTTCAAGATAACATGCTGAGCGGCATTGTGTACAATAAAGGGGAAAAACAACATGAAAACCACTAAGAAAGATTAATATAAGAATATGAACACACATAAAACTAAATTTTGTAACCATGTTAAAAAACGTCATGTGTAGGGTGCCTGTGTACAGCCTCCCAAGAGCAGGGATTGCAGGCACGTGTCATTACACCCAGTCTCAATTGCCTGCTCAGTGTGCCCCGGGGGTGAGACCCACACAGCAGAATCCGGGATCAAACCACTGACCCCTGTATCTGTGCCTGTTTGCAGGTGTTTTAATCTGCTGACCTGTTTTGGCTGTCCCAGTAGGTATATTTTTAATCTCAATTTTTGTAGGTGACCTAACTAAGAAAGAAATAGACTAATTGTGCAATATCTTCCAAATATAACATAACAGCATTAGAGTTTACATTCAGTCAGTATGGCTCAATATTCCATACCTTAAGAAGTCATTCATGCAGAGGTGAGGGTGGAGAAAATAATTTCATTTGATAGGATATTTTTAATATTTACTGCACACAGTGATATTGGTTCCACTTTATGAAAATGGAAATATTCACCTTTGGGTGAATATAAACAAAGAGTATGAAGAGTGGGGTCTTAGGGCTGGGGATAAAAGATAGATTCAAATTCTGAACCCTCACTGTCTTGATCGGAAGGCTTTTTACAAGCTTGCCATTTTCCCTTGGCTTTTAGGAATGTGCCTGTCTTCTCTAATCGCCAAATTCAATGAGAAGTTTGTGACTAGGAACCTGAGAAATAGCATAATTGGGAAAATAAGAGATGATTAAAGTTGATCTGTGTCTAAATCAGCTTGTGTAACTCTAAAATTTAATCCTGACAGAACAAAATGTAGGTACTTCTAGAAGTGTACATCTAGACTTTTTTCAGTCCCTTCAGATGTTTTAGATTTTTATTCTCTAAATAATGTTGTGAGGTGCATTTTTGATACTGCAGTGCCTTGTCTATTCCGTATTGTATTATGAGTAGGTAGTACACAGGAAACTGTTAAAAATATGTATAACTTCCAAAAGATATGTATAACTTCCAAGAGTCAGCTATAATTTCCCCACTTGCTCTGTTTTCTTTGGATATTTCCTCACTGGAAAACACTTCACCATTTGGCCTCAGTACATTAGGACTTTTATGGCTCATGAAAGTTGTTTTCTACTGCTCTGAGTTCCCTTGTAATCTTTTACCTTGCAATGTGCTGTCACATATCCCTTTGCAATATGATAAAATTGCACCCTTTTCTCAAATGCAATCACCATTGCCCCTTTGAACCTTTCTGATCATCAAAAGAATAGGGAGACACCTTCCATTACACTTTCCAGTTGACTGAGATCCCTCAGGCAGGTATTAATCTGTATTAAGAAGCTGCCACTTAACGTCACTAAATTGCAAACTCTCATAAGCACTAACTGTGTCATCCACATTTTATAACTGCTCCATAGACTATTATAAATTACATATAATCAGATCTTAAAAGTTATATTAAATGAGTAAAAGAAGCAGATACTCAATTTCCCAAATTATATTGAAATTCTCGGACCCAGTTTTCATCATCTTTTAAGGCAGAAGTCCAGGGTCAACTTTTATAAATCTTCATTTCAAAATTTTAAGACAAAATTCAAAAAACTGAATAGATTTTAAAAACAAGCACTGTTGGTGAGATAGCTCCATGGCACAAGTGCCTACCTGGAAAGTGCAAGGTTGCAAGTTTGAACCCCAGTTCCGCGCAAAAGAAAAAAAAAAAAAAAGGATTTTTAAAATGTAGAATTGAAGGGCAGTGTGAATGCTTTCATTACAATTTTAATCATGTACAATTTTGGAATACTGTCAAAAATAGATTAATTATATGTCCCTTGGAGAGATAACAATACATTTCAACATTATTTTCCTTGGAAAACAACAAAGCTCGAGAATTTATATTCTACTTCTGAAATTGAACTACCATAGAATATTAACACATTGCATGTTTATCTCTTTCTTTTAGAAAGATGGATGTTTAACTATATATTGAAAAGTCTGCAATAGACTTACAGTTGTCCAAAAGCCAATATGGGCTGTTTCTTTCAACTGCTATCCGGGGTTTGTCTTAGAAAGAATCATTTTGTACATTAAATTTAAAAATAATAGCTGGGGAGATGGCTCAGCAGTCTAAGTGCCTGTGTAGTAAATACAAGGACCTGGGTTTGATTCCTGGTACTACATGCTGCAGGGGCCCCGGGATGCTGGGCATGATGCGTCAGCCCCAAGACGGGTTGTGGTGGCACATACCTGTTTTCCCAGAGGTGGTGAGGATGAGACAGAAGGATCACTATAAGTCTGAGCTGCATAGCCAGACCCTGTACCAACTGTATAACAGAAAATTAAAAGTAAGTTAATCCTGCTGTTTTCTATGGGATGCCCATTTTTGCTCTTTTCTACACAGCTGGGCTATTCAGACTTTATTTTAGTGCAGAGTCTCACTGCATAGATCGGATATGTAGTAGTCTGACTATGTTCAGCCTCCCAAGAGATGGGATTACAGGCACATGCCACCCCAGTCTTATTCAGACTTTTGTAAGCATTTGGTATATGCTACTTCTCAGTACAACTTCTGTAAGTGCATATAGCTTATATATTATCTTCACTTGAAATTTGTTCCTTGCCCTAATTTTGTTAACATGATGATGAAATTATCAAATCACCCATGATGTACATTGATTCTCTAGCTAGGGATATTGTAGTATTTTTATTTATTTATTTATTTACTTTTATGTTTTTGAGACAGGGTCTCGCTATGCAGTTCAGACTGACCTTGAGCTCACTTTTCTAGCCCAGGCTGGTCTTGAACTCGTACTGATCCTCCGGCCTCAGGCTTCCAAGTGCTGGGATTACAAGCTTGTGCCACCATGTCTGGATATTGTAGTATTTTAAAAACCATAAAATTCTTTCCTTACAGGACTTTGATAGCATAATGGGCATGTTGGGCAATAATTTCTGTCGGTTAAGACTTTGGACATGTGATAAAGTAAGTGATTAAAAATTCAAATTCTATAAAGTACCATTCATAAGCAGCATAGGTTCCTGATACATATGCGAGAGAAAAGGTTACATTTATAGACCACGTAAGAAATCCCATTCCAAAGAATTTCAGGAGGCTACTAGAATTACTGGATGAGTGCAGCAGTGCAAAAGTAGAGGTGAGAACTAGTGGGCCATGGTGCATGGACCCAGGTGGAGTTGTTGAGATCTGCATCTGGGCACAGTTAGCTGAGGCATACTGTTAGGCCCAGCAGAGCCCAGGCTGAGACCCAGATCTAAGCTGAGGATCCTCTCAGCACAGGGGGGTAACTTACATGAATAAGTCTGCCTGTAACGATGCCAGTATGAGAAGCAGGTGGTACCCACCGGAAGTCAGGGAAACCAGTTTACATACAACTTGTTATACAGATATACACCTACGGCTTAAAATACAAAACCAGGGCCAGTGAGTTGGTTCAGTGGTCTAAAGCAGCTTCTTAGGAAAGCTTAGACAACCGCAGGGACTCTGGTTTGATCCCCAGTACCACATGCTACACCATCCCCACCCCCAGGGCAGGCTGAACCAGCCATTAAAAATAAAATAACAAAAATTTAAAAAACATAAAATAAAGTACAAAAACTATTAGTTACCAAAGTTTGTCATTTTCTGAAGTTCACTTGCTATTACTAGTATTACTAATTGTACCACAATAACAAGGATACCATATCTGCCTCCACCATATGTTCTCTGTTGAGTAATAATATTGGAAAGCACCTGGGTAATAACCTTACCAAAACCCTATAATGAAGGATGAAGAATTATGCCTAACAGAAACAAATACCCTATGCGCACTCAATAGAAAAGGCAAAATGCTGGGACACATGCAAACCAAGAATCTCTCACACAGAAGAAATACCTAAAGAACAGAGTAAACAGAGAGGTTCTGACTGCAGTGATACAGCCACCAACTATTAAACATTCACAAAAGGGTGTAATATAAATCAAAATAAAGAGTTCTCTCTTAAATAGAAAATGACAAAATGAAGGAGCAAAAGGCAATCTCAGGGTCCAAGCCTACCCAGAACAAATCCCGGAGACATCAATAACATTCATCTACATAAATAACAAACTCACTGAAAGAAAAATTAGAGAAAGAATACCCTTCACAATAGCATCCAAAAACAATGAAATAGGAATTAATCTAACAAAGGAAGTAAAAAAATCTATACAATGAAAATTGCAATACGCTGGAAAAAAAAAAAAAGATATCAGGAAGGATTTCAAAAATGGAAAGATATTCTTTGCTCCTGGATAGGGAGAACCAATATTGTGAAAATGGCCATACTCCCAACTTGTTATACAGATTTAATTCAATCCCAGTCAAAATACTATCAACATACATCACACGTCTAGAAAAAAATTCCTATTTTTTTTTCTAAAATTTATTTGAAATGAGAAAAGACCTAGAACAGTGAAGGCAGCTCTAGCCAACAATGGCCAGGTAGGAGGCATTACAATACCAGACCTGAAATTATACTACAAACCTACTGGGATAAAATCAGCATGGTGCTGGCAAAAAGCACACCTGAGGATCAGTGGAACAGATTAGAAGGTGAAGATACAACTACAAACACACTCAGCCACTTAATATTTGACAAAAGAGCTGGGAAAAAAAACCTCTTTAACAAAAGGTGCCGGAAAAAATGGCTCTCCACATGTCAAAAACTTGAACTATATCTAGGTGGATAGCCATACATTAAACTAAAGTCAAAATGAATTATAGAACTAAACGTTAAAACAGAATATTAAATCTACTGAAAGAAAATGTAGGTGAAAATCTTGAAGACATAGGGATAGGAAGAGAGTTCATAAACAAAAACCAAAGTGCATGGGAAATAATTCAAAGAATCTAATAGGGAAGTTTCTGTACATCAAAAAAAAAAATCATCAACAGAGTGAAAAGACCACCCATGAATTGGAAAAATGTCTTAACCAACAACTATTCAGACAAAGGTCTTCTATCTGGAATATATAAAGAACTAAAAAAAATTCAGACCCCAAAATTTAAAAACGCACCCCAAAAATGGGCATCTGAGATAAACACATACATACCTCTCAGAGGACAAAGTACAACTAGCAAAGAAATGCATGAAAATATATTCCACAGCACTGACATACCTCTCAGAGGACAAAGTACAACTAGCAAAGAAATGCATGAAAATATATTCTACAGCACTGGTCATCCAATAAATACAAATTAAAACAGCAGCACAATGCCACCTTACCCTAGAAAGAAGGGCTATTATGAAAAAAAAAACAAAACTAATAACAAATGTTGGAAAAGCTGTGGGGAAAAATGAATGATTCTCTACTATTAGCAAGAATGTAGACAGGTACAACCATGATGAAAATCAGTCTGAACATACCTCAAAATATAGGATTGAAACTCCCACTCAACCCTGATATTTGCCCCCTGAGCATTCTTCTGAAAGAATGAAAATACCATACTACAGTGATACATGTGCAACTATGGTTACAGTAGCACAACTCATCATAGCAAATATAGGAAACAACCAAAATGCCTGTCACCGGAGGAAGGGACAAAAAAAGATGCTTATTTTTATAAGAGAGTATTTCTTAGCTATAAGGAAAGATAAACTTGAGACCCTTATAGGTAAATGGATGTCACTAGAGGCTACAATCATAAGTGAAATAAAGCAGAAGCACATGTGTAAATATTGTCTCCCTAGTAGAAGAATCAGAAAGAATGAGTAAAATCTGAAAGAAATAATAGAGATCATAAAATGAAAGGAAACTGAATATAAGAAATAAGAAATAAAGTTGAGGAAAAGAAAAAAAAAGACAAGAAAAAGTAATGGGCAATGATCATGCAAGTAAATGTTCAGGATAACTGAGAAGATTTTAGCTCTCATTTCCATCAGTTTTTTGAAAGTAGCAGTTAATGTTTAAAATTTTCATGTTGATTAACTATATGCTATTACCTATATTCTGAGCAACTAAATGAAAGACAGCAAAGTGCAATACAAAAACAATGGTCGAATACATCTCATCGTGTCCCTCTAAATTTGTACCATTTCTAATGTCTAATCAATTAGTATATTTTTTCAAAATAAATTTTAGAAAATGTTATAAAGTAAAATGTGACAAGAAGAGCATTAAATTTTTTTGAATGTGTTATGGTTTGTGTCTAGTTGTCTCCCAAAAAACTCATGCACTCATGGGCAGGACTGCTGGGGTTTGAGGTTAACTCATGATCAACTCATGACGGGTGATACAAGACTGGGATTATGGGTTTTAGTACCGCTGGGATTATGGATGTGAGTGCAGTCCCCAACCTGGGATGCATAGCCTGAATGTTATATAAGAGGGACATAGAGACAGACTTTCTCTGTTGCCATTGTTACTGCTACTCCTCCCTTGGCTTCTCTTGCTCTTTGCCACCATGAACTGCTACCCTCTGCCCTGTGCCATTCTGCCTTGGAGTCAGCCAAGTATGGACTGAAACCTCAGGTAACTGTGAGCTGAATAAACCTTTTTTTCCTTAATTTTTGGTGTCCAGTATTTGTCCCAGGAAGAAGAGAAAAAGTAACTGAGACAATAAGTATTAATGTTTTGTTATTTAACCAATTTTACATACCTATACCTATTAATCTGAACAGTAGCTTTAACTATGAAAATATATAATATAATAACCACTCTTAAATTTATATTTTTGTTTTGGAACTCTCTACCAGTTGTAGTATGTTGCTTGTTACTCTGTTTTTATCTTGGTTTCTGCTACTTGTTTTTACTCTTTAAAATAAAATAGAAAAAAATGGGCAAAAATCCTCCAAAGTATTTCACTATGCAGGATAGCAAGAATGAAACCTGGAATACAGTACTATTTTGTTATTTAGTTAATATGCAAATATAGTATCTTAATATTGTTAATGTAACACTAACATTTCTGTAGTGTGTGTTAGCCACTGTCTTTGTCCTTATGTAAATGAGTCCACCAAGATTGGATCATTTTACCTCTTATGAGTCCTTCATGTGGCTCTACTATTCATCTCATGCATATTATAAATGCTGCGAGTATTTTCTCACACTGTAATGTGCTTTCTATTATTTATGAGTATTATTTCTTTAAATATTTCATACATTTTCATGTATTTAAATTTATCAATGTTCTCATTTACATATAATCTTTATAAGAAAATTACAGAGTATTTTTCCATTCTCATGTGCAAAAAATATTTGAATGTGTGTTCAGTTTAATAATTTTCTTTATGTTTAGATTTCATGCCATTTATAGTTAAATCTTAGTTTTTCTGAAACTTTCTTGAAAATTGTAAAGATGTATGTTTGTATTTTTGTAAGTTATCAAAATTCCACACTTTTTGCTAGAGAAGGTATTTAGATTTGAATTTATTTAACCAAGTATATATAAATGACTGTAAAATTTTAAGACATATAATTAGTTTTTACATCAATATAATAAATGTGTCCATTTCCTATTATTTAAGATAGTTTATCACAGAAAATATCTTTTTGCAGTGATGAACATTAGGTAATTCATGTGACTATGGTTCAATGTTTATTATTATAAATTTCTTTTATTTTGAAAAGTAGAAAAAACAAGGAAAACAAAAACAAAGACAGAAACAGGGTAACATAGATCATACGTGCCATCTTGACTAACTATATCTGCTAATTTAAGCAACATATTTGATGATACAAATAGATAATGTATCAACATAGTTAGTCAGTTATGGCTCAAATCTTTATCAACAGAATTTCATGGAATTGATTTTGGGATATTGAGTTAAAGTATTATACAGAATTAAAAAGTGTTGAAGATAATTAGTGCTTAAAAATGTTAACTGCATTGAAGATGATGAAAGCATATGGCTAGTCCTACACCTCCCAGTATATCCCATCAGGAGAGTGAAATGTACTCATTTACCTGTTGGTGTCTGACCAGTAAAGTGAATAACTTCTTGTTCTCAACTCATTTATTTCTGCTTGTCTTTATCCCTTTATTTCTCCAGAAGAAATCAAGGATAATTGTATTAGTCTACACAGTTAATAGCTTGCTCAATGTTTTCACATTTTATAATGGATACATTTTGATGAATCATATTTTTCTAGAACATCACCCATTCTATCAAATATTTATAAATCATGAAAATAATATTGAACATGATAATCTCTTGAAACTTAAAAATAATATTTCATTGTATTTCTTGCTGATTTTAAATTCTTAGATTATTGTTTTCTCCCTTTAACAGACACACGGCAGTACTGAGTATTTTAAATTTAATATTTAATATAATAAAAGCCCAAATTCTATTTCTGGATTATTGCACAGTTGATTTCAAAATTTATTCTGCATGCTAGCTAGATATTGTGGGCAATTTCAGCACTTAAAAAGCAATGGTACAAAGAAACTGTTGTTCTTTTAGCAAGAACTCAAGATAGGTTATCAAATCTAGGAAGGTGTGATGGTGCATGCCTATAATCCCAGCACTTGGGAGACTGAGGCAAGAGGATCGCTTTTGAGTTCAAGACCAGCATGAGCTACACAGTGAATTCAAGGCCAGTTTGGACTATAAGTGAGACCGTCCCTCAAAAAGAAAAAAAAAAAAAAAAAAAAAAAAAAACCTTCCAATGTCACTATTATGTTGTAGAAGAACATCTTTAATAAAGTATTTACCCCACCGCTGGGAGCTGAGCCTGCGCACCCGCCGCGGGTAAGCCCCTGCGCCCCTCTGCCCCGCCTCTGCGTTCCCGCGACTAACTTCCTGTTCCAGCCCAGCCCAAACCCCACCGCTGGGAGCCGAGCCTGCGCACCCGCCGCGGGTAGGCCCCTGCGGCCCTCTGCTCCGCCTCTGCGTTCCCGCGACTAACTTCCTGTTCCAGCCCAGACCCAAACCCCACCGCTGGGTCAGGATCCTTGGCCTGCCTTCCCTATCCCC
>PVJA010056369.1:0-10836 GCA_004027025.1 Myocastor coypus
TGCTGCAGTGAGTCCAAGCCTCGGGATTGAATCCTTCAGTCCGGAGTGTGCAGACGCCCTGTGCGCGCTTCCTCATCTGACTCTGTGGCTATTGTAAGCCAATCTTACAATTTCTTATAGATTGTATATTTGGTGTTAATATCCATTCCTTATATTATATCTATTCTGTTCCTCTAGTAAAACCCTGACCGATACAAATGGAAACAACCAAAATGTCCATCATCTGAAGACTGGTTGAAAAAATGTGATGTTTTTATACAATGGAATATTACTGAGCAATAAAGAATGATAAATTAGAAGGCTTCATATATAAGTGGATGTATCTTGAAGATATACTTATAAGTGAAATAAACCACACCTATATCTGTAAATATTGTATACTCTCCCTAGTGTAAGAACACAAAAGAAAGGCATAACACAGCTGAACAGTAATCAAGAACTTAAATATTAAACAATGAAGAGACAGCAAGGAGAAAAGTTAGGAAATATGGCAGGGCCAAAACCATGCACTTATATATGCAGGATGAATTTGATGTTGGTCCTAAGAATCTCCAACAGGGTTTTGACACTCAGAGTAGCAATATGTAAGACTAAAGCCATGCTTGGAATGCTTGTCATCATGGTCTTCAAGTAAATGTTTGTTTTAAAAGAAAACAAAAAAGGGTAACTAAAGAGAATACAAGACAAGGAAAAATTCCATAGGATTGACCTGCTACAATTTTGTATATGCTTTGATTTCTAAATTTCTGTGTAAAAAAAGTATAACAGTTTTTAAAATCATGTTCTATAGGGATTTATTAGAATATCAATGATTGATGGAAAATACTGGTTCCAGGTTAAGTCTAAGGTATTTAATATTCAGAAAGACAGTGATGTTAAGTTCAAGTACCTATGTTATAGAGTAATAGTATCACTAAGCTTCTCTTCTGGAGGGTTAAGAACTTAAGTTTGAAGACCAAAACTTAGAGAAAAATAAAGGCTATAAGGATAGCCAATAATTTGGCTCTAGCCCTTCAAGGTCAGTGAGGACCCTGAACGTAAGAGAATCTGTACTGTAACATCCTATAACTTAGTGGTGTCCCAAATTTTCTGTTCAAGGAGATTATGAGGCCACAGAGGAAAGGGACTGATGCTGTGTAGTATGCCTAAAAAGAGTTCCCTAGAGAGAAAACATTCTCTCAGGCTTTTACAAGGAGCAAACTGGTCAAGCAATGGCTGTGACTCTTTCAGACGGCTAACACTGACAACAGTTCTATAAGATGCTGTACATGGTTTCAAAGAAACCTGAGGGGATTTGACTGACCTTGGGAGATACAAAAGTTACATGTTTTGTTATATAGGTCTTGCTTTAACTTGGCCTTAGCTATCCAGCAGAAAAGTTTAACCATGAGGCATAAAAAGTAAAGCCAGATTGGTATGCTGATCTGTAAAAGGCTCAAGTCTACAGCTTCCAATATTACCAGTTCTGCCGATAACCCACTACTATTATGGAATATTGGACTATACATACAACTACTTTCTCTTAGTTCAATGTGAAGAAATATTTGTATGAATAGCGTTTAGAATAGTTATCATGTCTGCATCTTGTACTCGGAATAACCATGAAAGCAACAATATGTATTATATTAATTATTGTGGCTGTCCTAACCTGTTATGAAACTGTTTCATTGTTGTTTCTGATTAAAAGAAAAGAAAACAAAACAATAACAAAGAAGTTACAAAAAGTTCAAAAAAGGAAAAAAAATAAAATCTTGTATCATTCTTAATGCTGTTTTTTTTCTATCACTATTTTGCATTTTTTAAAAATATAAAAGTTATCATTAAAATAAGCCAAGTGTTTTACAATGGGACAATAAGAAAATGGCTTTTGGGTATATAAGGAACCAAAAGGCAGCTACTATTCTTTATACGCTCAGAGTTGCCCAGATGAAAGACTTTTTTTACAGAGAAGAAAGCCTCAGGGCACCCTGCTCCTGAGTGGCAGCCTAGCGAGTTTGTTTCCCAGGATTCAGTTCACAAGGTTCACCAACCAGGCAGTCAAAGGTCTCCATGGCCCAAATTTAAGAGAATGACACTATGCTGTGCTTAAGCTGGCTAAAGACCTTGGTGTCATCAATCTGCGGCCTGTTTTATAGGAATGAAAAATGTAAGAGTTATGGTGTCAGACAGGCTTCCACCCAGATTATACATGGGAGTCCAGGTCATGTGCCCCTTCACATTTTATGAAGGTGCAAGGATGAAGTCAAAAGCTCATTGGAGACTCCCAAAAGTCAGAAAAACTGGGACTGAACATTTGAGGAAAGTCACAAGGAGTGAGCAAGGCCAGCCTCAGAGAAAAGCCATGAAGGCTTTAATCATCATCAGTGCTGCTCAAGCCCTATGGAGTTCACCTCTCACCACAGCTCGTCCTGGGTGCTGGATATTAAACTGTGGGATTTAATGTTTGCCCTGCTGGGTTCTAGTCTTGCTTCTGTCTTGCTGTTTTCTACCCCCGCCACCCCCTTGTAAGAATGGAAATATTTTACCTTATGCTCTTATATGCTGGCAATGTTTACCCCCCACCTCCCACAGGTACTCCGCAGCTCAGAGTTTACCTTAAGTCTCAGAAGAGAATTTGGATTTTTAAGCAATGCTAAAACTGGGAGAACTGTGGGATCTCTTAGAGGTGGAATAGAAGGATATGCATGAGCCTGTTGGTAGTCAGGGGCAGAATATCATGGTGTTATGTCTGACAGGTGAGGCTGTTACTGGCAGGGACAGTGGGAAACAATAGAACAAAACCATGCCTAGAAGTTCAAAAGAGAAAAAATATCAAATCTTGTATCATTTCTAATGCTTCCTAAGATCTGTCCTGGCTCATCTCTCCTCTACTCCTTCAAAATATGAAGTATCTAGATGTTGCCCAAGAGCCTGATGTACCAGAGGTTTTAGAAGGTGAATAGATTATGAGGGTGGCACAGTCAATTTGACATTATGATGTGGAGACTACCTGGGAGTGGTATGTAGCTGGGGTATGGCTTGGAAAGCTGTGTCTCCCTCCCTGGGTGCTCTCAGCTGCCATGCTGTTATACCATGATCAGCTTGTCTGCTATGCTGCCCTGTCTTGGAAACAGCTGAACATGGACCAAAACCTCTATAAACTGTGGGGAAAAAAACCTCTTCTCTTTTAAGTTGTGGTGTCAACATCCCAGATAATACCTTGTAAAATGGACATGAAAGGTGCTCTCTTAAATGGCATTTCTTTGTTACATATTTATTAGCGAACAGGTTTTGTACTGACTCAGGCCCTCCTCCAGTTCAGTGTCTCCATAGACAATGCTGGGCTCCTGGAAATGTTCTTCTTCCCGAAACCAAAAAACTGGTGAAGACACCAGATTTTCTCTACAGCAGGAAATCTGTACAAGGCACAAGGGTGGCCTTCCTGGGTCAGTGTGGCTCTGCTTCCACTTGACCTTGGTCCCCACTTTCCCACCTGGAACTGGGACCAACAGCAGTATCAACTTCTAGGATCAATAATGTGTGTGTGTGTGTTTGTGTGTGTGTGTGTGTGAACATTCTCATTTGCACCAAGCTGGTCAGCTGCCCTCTTGCTTAATCCCCAAGAGGAAGATGATGCTTGCATCAGCCTGAGGCAAGTAACTGCTGTGCTATCAACAACACAGCCATCACCCATCACCTTGCACCCCCATGAGCTGTGGTTCTCAGCTCATATGCTCTTCTTGAACTGCTCCCACTCACTTGGAATAAGCCAGCACAAGGCTTTGTGGATTCTCCCACTATCTTCAGAGAAGTTCTGGCAACAGATTTAGCCAGGCCACCAGCACCTTTATTCCAGGACAGCCTATTCTGCTTGCTGTCACTGTTTCCTAAGAATGCAGTTTGTGAAACTCCTTCCTGGGGCAACCTGCACCTGCATTAAACAGTACCTCCATGCGAACTGCAGGAGTTGAGCCTTGAGATGCTCAACTAAGAATTCAAATACAGGAACCAGGGATATAGCTCAGCAGCATAAGTGCCTGCCTAGCAAGTGCAGCGTCCTGAGTTTGATCCTTGGTATTGAAAAAAAAAATCAAATACATGTACAGGGGCAGCAGAACCACAGAAATGTTTATATACTATCAAACTGCTAAAATACACTTCTGCTTGTAAGGCCAGCTCAGGATCCCGGCGCTGCCAATGCCACCACAATTGCCCTCCTCAGTTTTCTGCCACTTGCAGCCTGCTGGTACACCTGCCTTTGATCTGTTCTTGTCTGCAATTCCCTCTTCACCTCAGTTCTAAACTCAAAGGTAAACTGACCTGGACTTAACCTTCCAGAGATTTGAAAACTTGTTTGCCTTCTTTTGGAGAAGCTCTGACAGCTGACCTCACTAATTTCCTGGATGACCAACGACACCCAAGCTGCCTCCTGCAAAGACACAATAGCTGTGCTGCTATAGCTGGCAGAAATTGGTTACAAGAAAAAAATCTCCACAAATCTCTTGTGCTGGCGTTTGTAGAATGTGGATCCTTGAGTTCCAAGAAACAATTATGCTTACTCAGACTGTCAGGCCCTGGGAGCTCCCAGTGACCTATCTGTGGAATTTTGGGATCCAATTACTAAGAGCTGCCTCCCTCTTTGACTTCATTTCTAACAACCACTGTCCTTCTGATCAAAAAAGCTGACAAGCTCTCTTTAAGCTGAGACCCAACTTTCCAGTTACCACATATTGTGCTGGACCTCACCCAGTACCATGACTGCCTGGCACTGACTGATGAACTGTACTCCAAGCCAGAACAAATCCCCTGACAGATGATGAAAATGCCCTGTTTACAGATGGAAGTATCTCTGTTAAGAATGGAGTCTGACTGGTTAGATAGGCTGTTGTCCCTTTAGACAAAGATCTTTTGGGCAATGCTCTCCTGATACTGCTTTATGCTACTGTTTGGAAACCTGCCACCAGTGAAAAATAATTTAATCCAGAGATCAGGGGATCCAATTGACTGAAATATCCACTGTAGCCAGAAAATTTTTACCCAGTACTCCTGGAAAAGCAGAGCAAGATCTGCTCCCACCATTTGTTCTGTAAACTCAAGACAACTCCCTGGCACCTGTACCTCTTAATCCAGCTCAGGCTTCAGTCTCTATGTCACTGGCCCTGATCTCCACCTAGCCTGACTTCATGCTACTCACCTGCACCTACTCAGGCTAGCCAAGTTTGTAGGGTCCTGCTGTCCCTAGGTATCATTTAATCTTTCCCATTGGTATTATAATGGGCCTGCATTTGTAGCAGAGATAACTCAGAACTGGTAGAACTTTTAAAGATTAAATAAAAGTTACATATAATATATAGGTCACAATTTTCTAAAAAAGTTAAAGAAACAAAACATAACCCTGTAAAAATATCTATTAACTAGCTCCACAGGAGTTTTTTTTTTTTTTTTCATATAGTACAGAATTTCAAAACCAGAAAAATTTAACAATGGTTATATTACATATTTTCATCATCGGATCAGTTTAGATTAATAGATATTGGTGTATAAGATTGATCAAACAATTAAACAGTAACATTTTAAACATTAATTTCTTAACAGTTGACATACTGCATATTGTCCTCACAATAGTTACACAAAGCACAGTGTGTGGGCATGACCCACCTTCCTATTGATGTTGCTAAGGAAAAAAAAAATTCTTCTCTTTGAATTAAGAGGAAGGAGATGCATACACAATCCAATGTTCCACAATTGCAGTGGGCCACCAGTGAAACCTGCAACGTTGAAGGCTATTTATCCTAGCCTCCTACAGCTCATCCCACCAATCTAGCTCTGCGTTTCATGCCTCATAATTAAGCTTTTTTGCTGGGTGATCAAGGGCAAGTCAAAGCAAGACCTGTATAACAAAACATTCATCTTTTGTACCTTCCAAGGTCAAATCCCCTCAGGATTAACTTTGGAACCATGTACAGTGCTATCCTCATAGCCCTTCTTTTTCTTCAATTTTTTGTCTGTTAACTTACATTCTCAACCCTCCAGCAGAAAAGCTTCGTGATACTATTACTCTATAGTATAGGTAATTGAGCTTATCATCACTGGCTTTCTGAATATAGAATTGATATTTTCTGACAATCATTGATATTCTAATAACTCTCCATAGAATGTGATATAAGCAGTTACACAATGTTTAAATAGATATTTGGAAATTCAAGGAAATACAAAATTGTAGCCTGTCAAGCCTATGGTACTTGGCCCAGTCTCTTACTTTCAACTAATACTCTTCAGAGAGTATAACAGTAACTGAGTTTACATTGGGAGCAGTACACATGAAAAAGACGAGAGTCACATGCATTCCAAGCATAGTTTCAGTGTTATATGGTGCTATGATCAGTGTGGTAAACCTTTTGAAAGTTCTTAGGACCAATATCTTATTCATCCTATGTACATAAGTGCATGGTTTTGCTCCTGATATGCTTCCTCTTTTATCTGCTTCCAGTCACTTCGTTGTTTAATCCATAACACATTCAGCTGTGTTATGCCCTTAAATTTTTATTTTCTTCTTTAAAGTTCTTATATTAGGGAGACTATACAATATTTACACGTGTAGGTCTGGTTTATTTCACTAATGAGTATATGTTCAATATACATCCATTTATATATGAAGTCTTCAAACTTATCATTCTTTATAGCTGAGTAATAATCCAGCTAAAAGATCAGTTATACCTGTAGACACTGTAGCACACATGTATAACCCAGGTGCATATTAACTATCCAGGACTATCTATGCCTATTGTTGTTCCATGCCTATTCTTGCATTGATTTTTGTGTCTTTTTAGGCTGCTTACCCCAGTCCTTGCTTTCCTGTCCCCATGCTAGCAGTGGTTTTTATGTTAAACTCTGTGGATGATAGCCCCAAGAGAATAAAATAATCAATCAAAAATACTTGACCAAAATTTGGTGACTATCCAAGGCACACTGGGCACTCTTCTAGATCAGATTAACTCCTTCACTCTGTTGTCAGAGTCAACTTAGAGAGAAGCCATATAATAAGGGAAATAAACCATAGAATTTTCAGTCTTGGAGACCTTGGCTAGAGTCCATCCTAGGATCACTGACAGCCTCAATGTTCTTGCTTCTAATTGGACCTTGTCTTAGAAGGTCACATGTAACATGCCCAGCCAAGGTTTGCCAGAGAAACAAGCAGTGGGAAAATGTAGAAGACAATGACTCTACCCCACACTGAGTGTACCTCAATTTGTTAGTTGCCCAGGTAGTAGTTTCAGTTACAGTTCTTGCTATTTTTGTTTCTTAGAAACAGTTGGTCAGTGTGACACATGGCTAGTTATTATGATGAATATTGTAAGAACCAATCCCCAGTGGAGAAATCGTTTTGCCCCTGTACTTTCTACTTGATTATCTCACATAAGCCCTGGACCGTCAGAGATCAGGAGCTGATATTTTGGACATGATCTCAAGGGGTGCCCATCAAGGTAAAATAAATTTAATTCCAAATCCTGGGTGTCAGTTCAGTGATTCTGTTTGTTGTTGCACTTTGACACCAACGATGAACTCACCAAGAAAGAAATTATGATGTAAGTACTACTCCAAATAGCTTCAAGGAAAGTGAGGTACTTAGGAATTAACCAAACAAAAGAAGTGAAAGACCTTTATAATAGGAACTATAGAAGTCTGAAAAGGAAAACCGAAGAAGATATAAAAAATGGGAAGATATCTCTTTCTCTTAGACAGGAAGAACCTATATTGAAATGAAAAACAGACAGTCATCCAGTAGAAGATATAGATAACACAGGGAAAGAAGTTGGGATAAAATAGACTAGTAGTGGCCTTTCTTCCTCATTCTGACCAGGAGTTTTCTCCACAAAACTCCATGGTTCAATGGAACTGGATGGATTCAAAGTCAAAGTCTGAGATGTCCGTGTAGTAGAAGTCTATGATAACCTGCAGCCCTTACAACATTTTGGAATATGTCTCTTTTTAGTTTTCTATTTGGCATTGCCACACCAGTGAACAATAGGATCTATGTAGGCTTCAGGTGTTCAGTACACTAGCTGTCATCCATAATTAATTACATCTTGGGTCCCATAAAAAGTAAAGAGATATTGTGTGCAGAAAGGTTAATCATGATGCCATTTTGCCCAGAGAAATCTGGCTTTCATTGTATCTGATTTAATCAGCAAATCCCAAGCAATTTGCCTCCTAATTTGTTTTTATATTGATTGGAAGAATTGGAGGTCAAATATCTAAACAAAGGAATTTATGTGTTTGGAAATAAAACGATATAACAGTAGGAACCAATCCTCTCTGCAAATCTTGAGTTAGTTAGGGAGTTACTTAACATGATGATTAGCTATACAAGGCAGGATTTCCTACACAAAGCTAAGAGTTGTTACTTAATGCCACTTGATATTGAAACTGGCAGCCACAGTGCAGGAAGCTGTCAATGAGACTGCTGTGGATCAGGAACGTTCTCTGAGAAAGAGCTATTTGAAGTGGACTTGATTTAGATAGCCTGGGGAACAGGAAAGGCCTCTCCAGGGAAGTGGGATTGTCAGGCATAATGGTTTGTAGGCTAGAAAATTTCAGTATGTTCTAGGGGAATGGTCTGAGCAGCTTTACAAGGTGGATTTACTTTGACAACAGCAAGACAGAAGTTTGGAAAAGGACAGACAGGGAAGCGAACCCTTATTTTGGGAAAGAAGAGCAGTGAAAGAGTATTTTGGTTCTTCTGTAGGCTAGAGTTGGATTAAAAGACCCCTTGGAATTATGCCCTTTTCATAGTCTGTCCACTCTCTTCCTGCATGCTGGAAAAATGAGGCCAAGACTCCTGGAACATTGGAATTAACTACTTTTCATTAGAGAAGACTTTCCTGCGTCTTACTAGGAGAACAGAACCTCTGGCAGCACAAATGGGCACTGTCTAGTGCTCATGATGCTGCATACTGAAAACTTTCTTTGGAAAAGCCTTCAGCCATGGTAGTGTTTAAGTTTAGTGTTTATTCTGTGATGCAATTGTGATCACCAGCTTTGTCCACAATGATGCCATGCATACATATTGGCATGGGACATAAATGGGTTTTCAGCACCATTGGCTTACAATTGGCTGCCAGTCAAATTCACAATCCAACTCTTGCACAAGCAACTTCAGAAAGCTCAGACAGAACAGCTTTATGCCTACTGCCTCACCTTGAAAGAGAAATATGTCTTTTATGGTCTTTCTTGGCTTAAATCCTTGGCTGTGCAGAGCCTTTTTCATTGAAGACAGGTAACACATGGCTAGGGCTGTCAGAACTCGGCTTTGTCATCTTGGTCCATGAAGGATGCCAAGGGACCCTGGGGAACTGAGTGTAACCTCTTTAAGTGCCTATGTCTGTGGATATTTCCTTCAAATTAAGAGATCTGCTGTTTATTAAAGAAATTCTCCCATATCCCTACTCCAGATAAATTTTAATTTACAAAATTGCCCTTGGAAAACTGATGCAAAGGATGAGGAAATGAGTTATTTTCTCCTAATTTCTGCCCCTGATTGCTTTATGGTGGTGGCAGTGATGGGCAGAGGGCCACATGAGTTATTTTTCTCCATAAGGGAAGTTCTCTGTGAGCTGTGGTGACTCCGGGGTGGAGTCTCTGCACAGAGTGCCTAGGTTTCCATCAAAGCAAATCCCGAGGCTGCAGGAGAGCTGGTTTCCTGCTTGCCACCTCACATGCCACAAATACTTCTTTCTCTGCACCTGGACACACAAGTTTCCTCTAATGAATACCCTCCTTCAGCCACACTCCATCCCTTCCCTGCTCAGGATTCCACACTGCTGCCTTTTGGAGGCAGTCCTGGGTCATTCCAGCCTCTGTCTGGGACTCACCTGACTTTTGCCTCCCCTTCCCTTCCTCCAAATGTTCTCAGGTTTCTGTGTGTTGTCATCTTGGCCATATAACAAATTCCCAGGGCATAAGATCTGTGACAGTTTTACTGACAAAGGTTGAAAAGAAATGAAAGTCCCTAGTTTTGTAAGAGTACAGTAGTAGCTTTAACACTTTTTTAGTAGTCTTTATTCGTTTGCTTCTAGGAGGAATACACACACACACACACACACATACACACACACATACACAGCCACATACACACACATACACACACACACACACTATGGATTCAACTCAGGGCTTTGCACTGAGGTACATCTTAGTCCATTTAATGAATTAAAATCTTGGAATAGATTATCACTAAGTTACTAAATTGCTCAAGCTGAGCTTGAATCTTCTGACCTTAGTCTCTGAGAGTCTGAGGGTTACAGGCATGCACCACTGCATCCAGAAGAAATGTTAAGTCAAGAAGGCTTTGTATTCATTGTGATAACTAGGTGAATATCACTTAATGGCTCTCAGAAGAGAGTGTCCTACTGCCCCACTGCCCCACTGCCCTGTGTTCTACTTTTGGGAACCCATAATCTGCCGTATTTCCTCCAGCAGAGCCATGAGTGGAGTGGCTGCAGCCAAGGTTGGGCGGAGGTGTGGAGTCTGAGCGATTGAGGCGGTGGTGACAGAACATGACTGCGTTTGGGAGCCCTTGGGGCTGGACCAGAGCTGCGGCTGAAGTGGAGTAGCTTTCTTTTCTCTACTTTGAAAGTGTGCACTGCTTTGGAAGTTTCTTAAATTGTACACTCTAGAGAAAAATACGTGCACATAATGATTTCACTTTTGTAGTGTAGCAAAGTGTATGTTATTTTAATGTATTCAGAGTCTTTGCTTTACAGGGTATTTGATTATAATGGGATTATTATGTGTGCATGTAAAAACAGGGCTCTGTGGCATGTTAACCACTCCCAGGGTTGTTGACTGACAAATTGA
>PVJA010056370.1:0-10833 GCA_004027025.1 Myocastor coypus
TTTTTTTCTTTTTTTAAACACTATTTATTTATTTATATTATGGCTGGCTCAGCCTGCCCTGGGTGTGGGGCCAGTGTGGCATATTGTGCCAGGGATCAAACTGCAGTCATTGCAGTTGCCTAAGATTACCTAAGTAGGTGCTTTAGGCTGCTGAGCTGTATTGCCAGCCCTGGAATGAAAAATTATACATTACATTTTGAAAAACATTTTGTCAATTTCTGAACTGACTAAACTGAAGTAACCATACACTACAGTAACTGTAATCACGTGAGTAATGGATATATTGCCATAATGCAGTAAGTAATTTTAACTACTTACCCAGTTCAACATAGTAAGGACACACGTGCAATAATGTATGAAAAATAGAAACCAAGTAGGAACATCCAATAATGTATCCATATATAACTATGTCAAGATATGAAGAAACTTGGACTATTATATACCTATTACATTTCAATGAGGAAATCTGTAATGCTAGCTGTTCTTAAACAACAACTGATTGTAGGTGCAGTGGAGAGAGAATGAGATATAAGGAAAAATTAACAAGTGTTTTGGGGCCAGCAATGCAGCACTAGAAAACCAGATGGTCACAGCTATATGGTTTATGTGTCAGGACATATTTAAATATACAAAAGACATACTTTTTTTTGTCTTTTTGAGACAGGGTCGCACTATGCAGTTGAGGCTGGCCTTTAGCTCACTTTTGTAGCCCAGGCTGGTCTTGAACTCACACCAATCCTCCTGCCTCAGCCTCCGGAGTGCTGGGATTACAGGCGTGAGCCACCACGCCCGGCTAAAAGACGTAATTAATCACTCTCTAAGATTAGTAATTTAATAGCTCTAAAATAAATAAAGGATTGTACGATAAAACAAACAAAAAAACTTCTGGCTCTTCATTATTCCACAGAGTATGAAAGAACAGAAAAGTGATGATATAGTTAATATTACTAGTAAGAGCTATTAGAGCTAGCCTCATAGCTCAGTGGACTAAAGCTCTTTTTTTAGTGTAGTGGCCAGGGTTCAATCACTGGTGTGAAATACCAAGCCCAACCCTGGAGCACTCTGAAACAGCGACTGAGACTGGGCATGGCGGCACACACTGGTAACACCAGCACTTGGGAAGCTGTAAACAGGGGGTCACTGTGAGTCTGATCTAGTAGTGAGACGCTGAACACTCTGTAGACCCTTCGCTAAAATAAAATGTTAAAAAGTCCTCATGAGCAACCCACAACTTGCACAATTGTTTCATTATTCTCAGCATAAGGACCCATGATGCTTTTACCATTTCCCCATTATTCTAGCACATTATTCCCATTTTCAAGACCACTAGCTAAGACATCACAGTTCCAGCTACTGAGGCTGCATTCCTGACAGCACAAAGAATGAAGAATAATGAGAGGAAAACGCAGGACAATTTCCAGCTGAATCACCTACTTTTAGAGGGACTTGGGATATAACTCAGTGGAATGAGCACAAGGTCCTGAGTTCAATCCCTGGTACCACGCTCACACACACACACACACACACACACACACACACACACATAAACACACACACACACAAATGTGTAAACTCATCTAACTTCAGAGAGACTTCCCTGAAGTCCCAAAAAGATTTCTCCTTACATTTCACAGTACAACATAACCATAGGATCATATTAGTTATGAATGTGTTCATATTCATCTTATCTGAACACATTGAAAATTTATTGTTCTGCCATTAAATAACAAAGGAAAAAGGCACACTAGAATTATTCCAAAATAAATACTCAATATGTAATCATCAACCCAATAAACAAACAAGAGAGGCAGAAATAAATTACTTCCGTGTGTGTGTGTGTGTGTTCGTTCAGACTATAGACCTATAAAATAAGGGAGGAAAGACACTAGTTGGCCCTGAACAAATTCAGTAGCCTAGAAGTGTTAGAGAAGCTTTTCAAAGAAGTTAAAATATTTCACCACTGTACATCCTGAAAAGGTCATTTTCTGATAGTTAAATGACCACATTGCAAAATCATATAGTTTAGATTCTATAGAGATACAAGGCTATCCCAATGACCCAATTATTTTAGGAGAGATGTTCATTTTTTACAAAAAGGAAAAAATATAAAAGGAAAAACAAGAAAGAAGCTTTCATAAGAGGTAAGTATGAATGGCAAGTTTATTACCTTGGTACCCATAGCAGGGAATCCAGATACAATGCCTTCCTGGTACAGGCAGTGGGGGATAGAAGTTCACAATTAAAATGAAACATGTCTTCAATTTAAGAACTTTAAGATAGTAACAGTAAAACGTGCAACTGTTTATAAAAACTACCATTTATGCAAGTAAAATATTCAATCCGTAAAAGCAGTTCTTAATGTTCCTAGGACAATCAATTTTTTATGTTCACAGAATTAAATCTGTGTAACTATATAACTATCAAGTATTTCTACCATCTTCCTATAAAAACCCAGGAGAATGAAAAAGGCTATAGATGACACTGAACTATAAAGCGCCACCCCCCTTGAGGTCTGTTAATTAGGATGCCCACATCGGGGTCTTTCTGAGTTAGTAATAGAGCTAATTCAACTTTATCTGTTTTATCGCTTTTCTTAATTTATTGAAATTGTAAGTTTCTATTTTGTAAGGATATTAGAAAATAGTAAAACAAACCATCAAACAAAGTATGATGCAGAATTTCACTAAAGAAAAGGTAGGAATTCAACAAGTTGTTATATTAAATATGTTTAGCTTCAAATTAGTTCCTCAATTACCAGATATAAATGTACAAAGTTGGTCAAAAACATGAAGAAGAAGAAAAAATTAAAATTTAAGCATTAATTGTTCCTTTCAATAGACTAGGAGAGGCCAGTAGCACAACTGTCCCAGCTTTCCGTGTAAAACCATCTATTCTTCCCTTCCTTCCTTTTTTCTTTGCTTTTCCCCACATCCCAGTTTTTCCTACCCTTTCAACAGCTTCTGTAAATGGATGCAACAAAAGGCCATACACATAAGTGAAATAAATCAGATCCACATAAGTAAACATAGCACAAGAACCTGAAAGAGTAATAAAAACTGAAAGGTACAGTAGATACTGCAGTTTCTTTAGTGGACGAGAGCCAAGTGTATAGAAAACTAAATAGAAAATTTCATTATGAACCCAAATACTAAGAAATTTCCTTTCATATTTTAATTAAAACAGGAAAAAAAATTTATTAACAATACTGAGCATTTTTTTTTTTTTTTTTGGTCTTTTTAAGACAGGGTCTCACTATGAAGTTCAGGCTGGCCCTGAGCTCACTTTTTATAGCCCAGGCTGGTCTCAAACTCACACCGAACCTCCTGTCTCAGCCTCCCAAGCGTTGGGACTACAGGCGTGTGCCACTACACCTGGCTTGATACTGAGGATTTTCAATATATCTATAAAAAGGTAGTATCTTAGTTACTTTTTACTCACTGCTGGGACAAATACCCAACACTCAAAATGAAGGAAGGAAAGGTTTATTTAGCTCACAATTACTGGAGGTTTCAGTCTGTTCTCGGCTGGATCCAAGGCTAAGTGGCACATTGCAGAGAGTAGCAGTTCATGGTGGCGGAACAGCAACAAAATAGCAACAGAGGCAGCCAACTAAACAGGGCGGCAGAGAGCACAGCTCTAGACTGTCTCTCTTTATATTACATTCAGGCTCTCTGCCTCAGCCTCCACCTTAGGCTACACCTATAATCCCAGAAGTGCTTAGACCCATAATCCCATCAGTACTAAAACCCATAATCCCAGGGATCATGGATCAAGTCTCAAATTAGAAGTCCCTGCCCCCTGACTCACGAGGCTTTGGGGGGAACAACTAGACATAAACCATAACAGGTATGAATGCAATAGCAAAAAGAATAGTTGCTGCTAACAATAGAAACTTCAAACCTATATGATCTGCAAGAGAATCTATTCCTTTATTCTGTCTATAAGGAAATGCAGGCCAGATCACTAATTTTCAAATGAATGTGGCATTTCAGAAATAATGTCTTTAGTCACCATCTTCTTACATGAGAGAAGCCTCCAGGATCATGCCACCAGCAGCCTTGCCCACAAAGCCAACTAAGCATATGAAATATGACATGTGCTAGAAGGAAAGGCTGATACAGGCTATAAAACAGATATTTCAATGAAAGTGTGCAAAGTTTCCGTAAAGAACAACAGCTCTCTTACATATCAAATCCGGACAGTGTTTACACCCTTCATGTTCAAAGCATTATGTTAAGAACCTACATATGACATCTACTGCCTTCTGGAAAAATTCATACTAGTTATTATAGAATAAATTTTGAAGGCTAGATTTATTTTAAAAGTTAATTAAAACAAAAACAATATTATATAGCCTACATTTACACATTTTCTGATTTATAGGTGGTGAACCTAAGAGTAAAGATGGTCTTTGTCTGAAATGTTTACAGTAAGGCTCATGACATAAAATCAAAGCCATAGGAAGACAAGCAGATAATATGAGCGAGGATGCCCGGGCACAGCAACAGAGCACAGTAAATAATAGACGGCAGCTGGCTCCATGATGGGAGATTCAACATCTCCCTTCAAGAAAAGGTGACTTTCCAGTTTTATCAAAAGCACTAGAAATATTGGAAGGAAGATACCTTTGATCTCACTTTTTTTTTAACCAGATTGACTATTAGAAGTGTTATATACTAAAAATATAGGTAAAGCAATTTTAGCAACACAGGAAACAACAGTAGATCTTTTCTAATTATGTAGTAGGTACTCTATGGTGTGGGGTTAAAGATGTGTATGAAGTATAATACATGCACTTATTATACTGATTCCAGATACTAATTTAGGCTTTAAAGAAGACTATTTCTTGCTTTCAGGTAGAGAACTTTGTCCTGTTAGAAACTGTGGATTTTTATTTCACTGATAACATATACACTGAAAAAAATAATATTTTGGTATTTTGACTTGAACATTGATTGTGTCCTTAAAAAGGACCATATCTTAGTATGAGATCTGTATAATGCATTTAATGTACACACAAAACAGACAAAATCACTTACAATGCAACAAATATTCCAGGAATGGAGATGTTTCCTTCTGTGTCCATCATAATGTGACAGAATATACAACATAAAACTGTACAGGATATCTACATTAGTGCAGAGGGTTCTAGCATTCTGGCATTCATGAAACATCTCATAATTTGTAAATTTATGACTTCATGAGAAAGTCAGACTTGGGAAGTCATTAAAAATTTCTGTGACTCTAAAACATTAACAAAGGCCATTCCCTCAGATATTATTTTGAACATCACAGCTAGGCTGCTGGGCATGATTAGAGACTATAAATATGCTACTTACAAACAAAAAACAAAAGAAAGGCCATGAAGGTGTCATCCAAAAGACCCAGGGCTATCTGTGTAGAGGAATGTTATTGACTTTTGGGAATTGACTTTGTATCCTGCTAGGCTACTGAATTTGTGTATTAGTTCTAGTAGGTTGTTGGTTCTTCCAGGTAGAGTGTCAGGTCATCTGCAAATAATGATACTTTAACTTCTTTGCCTATTCTTATTACTTTTGTTTCTCTCTCTTGGCTAATGGCTGTAGTTAATGATTTCAGAACTATATTGAATAGGAATGGTGATAGAGGACATCCTTGTGTTATACCAGATATGAGAGTAAACATCAGATTTTCTCCATTTAGAATTATGTTAGCTGTTGGACTGTTATAGATGGCTTACATCAGATGGAAGTAGGAGGCATCTATTCCATATATACAAAAAAGTAGTTAGGATAGATATACGACTACTTTCTACTTTTAGTTCAACAAGAAGAAAGGTTTGTACTAATACTCTTTAGACAAGATAGCATGTCTGCATCTTCATCTTGTACTCTGAATAACTACCATAAAGACCAAAATATGCAGTGTAATAATTATTGTCACTTCTATTAACCTCTTTTGAAACTGTTTCATCACTATTTCTAACTTACTAAAATTAATTTTAAAAAAAACATTAAAAATTTTAAAGAGGCCCAGGGCTTTGACTCATTTGGGCTCTTGAAACTTTGGCCAAAGGCTCAGTCTGTCACCACAGAATTCTGCTCAATGGAACTGAGCCCTTCTAGGGAGAAGTTCCACTGCAGATGCTCTGTTTTTTTTAAATTTTATTTTTCCTTTTTACAGATAGAGTTTAAATTATTCTTGCCTATGCAGCTGTTAGCTGTAGCTTTTGTGATTTCCTTATGACGATAACAATTCTAACAGTGCTATTTTAGCAACCTCTATCAAAAGACCATTTACCTAATATGACTTCTACATTTTCTGATACACCACTTGCTTGTGAAGTTATTAGTGCTTATATACACATATAACAATGCAGAATTGACTGCATACTTATAATATGAGCGCACACACACACACACACACACACACACACACACAGATGCCCTCCTTTCATTAAAAGTCAACTGACAGGATGTGCTTGATTCTTTCAAGCATTTCTTAAGAAGGGAGGGTAAAATATGGAAGGATATTGGAGGCCAGTAGAAAGCAAGAAGAAACTAAGATTACATCCCCTCATTTTCCTCAACAGTGAAGTATGAGACATTTTCTTGCAAAATCCTTGTTTCCTATGGAAATATCTTTTAAACTTAGCAGCCTTACAAAAGGCACTCTTGTGAACAAATACTGACTGGATTAGCATTTTCTTGGAATGAGAAGGTTATAAAATCGGTATGTCATAACAGAAGTTACTCTTTAATCTTCCTGGATTCCTCAGTATGATACTTTGGAAAGCAAGAGAACACTTCAGTTTCTCTTCTGATCTGCTGTAGTTTTCATTTCAATTTAGTAAGCAATAGTCTGGCTTAAGGATAGGGAAATGAAAGGCAGATGTGGAGTGTGGAGTGATTTCTTGTCAATCTTCCCTCTAGGTATTTTTGAATAATGAAAATAAATGGTAGATGCTATTTGCATTGCTCCATTTGGTAGCCCAGTCTTGATGGGGCCCAGGAAGACTTAGCTGACAGGGTGACTAAGTGTCACACAACAATCCTCAGGTGAGTAAACTCCTAACATCCTTTGTTGCAACAACAACTTAGTTCCTTATCCTCTCAAAACTGCCACATTTCCATGTGATCACTTAGGTTGAGCTGCTTCAATACTTCACCATAAGTAAAATGAGTAAATTCACATGAATATTGAAAATATTTCAATGTAAAAACTCAGAGAAAAAGAAATAGCAATTTACAAAAGCAATGCAAGACTTCATGCTATGTAGAAAACAGATGGAAATCAGCATGTCTCAGTAGAACCGTCATGTGAATGATTTAGCTTCTATTGTGAGATTTATCATTATTTTTTATCTATGATTCCAGATCATCCATTACTAAAAATGAGGTCTATGCTCAATTTAAATACATGATAGGGACCAGGGAGATAGTTCAGTGGAATAAATGCTTGCCTGGCTGGCACAAGGACCTGAGTTCAGTCCCTGGTACTGAAGCAGGGAAAATTAAAATGAAATGAAATGAAATGAAATGAAATGAAATGAAATGAAATGAAATGAAATGAAATAAAATAAAATGTTAGCTACATGTCTCACTACCAAGAAGTCATTTCAACTGAATGCAATTTCCATGTACTACTGCATAGAGACCCAGACATTGAGAGCCACTATAGAAGCTCTGAAAGTTCACATTTGTTTTGTATGTTCTTCCAGTAAATGTGAACTTAGATTGTTAATTGTTAAACATACCCATCTAAACTCTCAAGTAAATTACCAGTTGTAGCCAAAGGGTAAGAGATCGTAAAATGTGCAATTTTGCTATTGCCTAAGGAACAAAATCTGCAGTATACAAAATTATAAATAGTTCAGCTGCTTGAAGGTGTTAATTGGCAAGGCAAATGCAACATTTAAACGGAGAGAAACTAGGAATATCTTAACCTGGGCTGGCTTAAGCATTTTCTAAGAAAGTTCTATTTTTAATCTTAATTTGCTGAACCATAATTTAACCATTTGATTTACATTCAGGAAAAAATAAAACTTAGTAGATGTCTTTTTTTATTTTTTGCAAAAGTTAACTTGCTAGAAAATGCAGATATTGTTTCTATCTAATTCTACATGTCGTTCATAAACCACACTAAATTAAAAAATAGAAGTACATAATACGTTTTTTCATACATTCTTTAAATTACAAAGGCAAAGGAAAAGGGAGATCAATAGCCTTTGTCTAATCAAAGGCTAACAACTTATTTAAAGTAGCAAAATTTCTTGTATTAAAAAGGGGGCCTTTACACAAATGCTAACATACTTATTCTTTTACCTGTATTTGCACTATGTCTATTCACAGATGCATGTTTTATTTGAGTTTGAAGTAAATAATCTGTATTCAGGTGCCTGTAAATCCGAGGAGTACTCTAGGGCAGTAAGACTGACAATGGCTCCTTAAAGATGAAGAGTATGTGTTTTCATTTCTAAATCCCCTGGCAACAAATAATTATCATAGAGTAGATGGGTCAGCAACATTTTGCTGGCTGGCAGGAAGAATGCTAGAAAGAAGTTTGATTGAGTCACAAAATGCAGCTTTCTTTATTATCCTTTTTTCACAGGTTAGTTGTAAATAATTCCTTGCCACCAAAAATTAGTAGTATGTACACTACAAATGATCTACCAAAATATCAACTAGAGAAAAGAATCAAGGCCAGATGTCACAGGCTTATGCAAAGCAAAACTCTCTTTATAACAGAGGTTTCACGAACAAATTGGCTACCACTGACAAATCCCAGCACTTGGAAATCAAGGTAATCTATGGGACTGTTTTTATACACTGAACTCTGGGGACCCCCATTGGCCTCTCAAACACCAATAAAAAACAGTGTGCAGAAGGTCACAGAGTTTTGGTGCTGCATCATTTGAACAAAGCTGAAAAAATTCCATCTGGTTAATGGAAAGAAAACTCTTACATTGGATTACTAACTGATGGGGCAATTTGTTCCACCCAGCTGAGTTGAACGAGTGTGGTGCTGGGTGTGGTAAGCCCACCTAACCATTGTTGCCAGCAGTATAAGGGGCAGAACTAGAGGAGCAAAAGGAGAGTTTATTAGGGAAGCTGCTGGAGAATCTGTTGGAGTTACTGGAGTTGTTGAAAGCGGCTTGATCTCTACGGCTATTGTGCTGAAGGAAATTTTCATGCTGGCTTTCCTGGTGAGCTTGAATATTCTTGTCAGAGGAGGGACATCATTGTCACTGAGGATGGTTGAGGTTCATGATAGAAGAGTTCTGGTCCTCACCTTGAGCATCACTTCTTGGTTCTGGAGGAGAACATGGTGCCCAGCTGAGTTTCCAGGAAAAGACTGTTGTGATGGCTTTCTGGTGGGAACTTGGCTTTCTTCATTTCCAGAGGAGCTTGGGACCTCACTGTTCCTGAGAACAGCTGAGATACTTAGCAGGGAAGTTCTGCTTCTTGAGCGCTGCTTCCTGGCTCCAGTTGAGATCCCTCAGCCTGCTAGCACAGATCCTTCATCCAGGGGGCACAGACATGCTAGCTTCCACCATTGACCTTCCCAGCACTGATCAGTGAGGCAGCTCATGGGCTCTAGGCCTTCAGCTGGACTCAGGAAAGGCACTGTTGTGGGTCCTAGGCCTTTAGCTAAACTCATGCAAGACATTTCTGTGGGATTCATGCCCTCAGGTGAATTCTTTTGTATTTACTTGATGGACAGATTTTCAGCATGCTTTGCACATAATTCTTTGGGTGATTCATTATAAAATAATCTTACAAAATATGTCCTTCATTGTAGTATTTCCCCTTGTGAAAGCATGACAATTCTCATCATTTAAGTTTTTTAAAAAGTTAAACTGTATTTCATATAAAATTTTGATTTCATGGAAGAAAGTTTTGGAGAACAATTTAAATTGAGTAAAACTAAAAAATGTTTTCTGTCTCTTAGTTTGGGGAATAAGTCAATTTTTCACACATTAGTTATCAAAATTCAGGGCTAGAACTTCAGGTTCCAGCCCAGAACCAAATCGCACCGCTGGGAGCTGAGCCTGCGTGCCCACCGCGGGTATGCTCCCTGCGCCCTTCTGCCCTGCCTCTGCGTTCCCGCTACTAACTTCCTGTTCCAGCCCAGACACAAATCACACCGCTGGGAGCTGAGCCTGCACACCAGCAGGGTCAGGATCCTTGGCCTGCCTTCCCTTTCCCCGCCACCGCCCCCTTTTTTTTTTGAACCCCTCCAGCCCAAGCTCCAGCACCGAACCCATTAAATAGCCCGTTTGGCAACCGATCTGGTCCACGAGCCTACCAGGACTACTCAATCCCAAAGCTCCACCTCCACCTAGAGACCACATCCTCCAAGATTCACAAAAGCTAGCAGCCAGAGCCCCAACACAAGAGTCAGGAACCTCTGTAGAAGAACCACCTTGGAGTCTCCAGACCAAACGCCCATAGACACAGCATAACACCACCAAAGTGCAAAGGTCGCTTCCATACAAAACGATAACAACAAGGAGTAGGAGGCAATCTCAGGACCCGTGCCCACGCAAAACAAATACAGAAGACACTATCATGGAAGAAAATGAGAATTACACAGATGAAACCTCTGAATTGGTAGCATCTGAGGCAGACACACAAGTGCAGAAACTTATAGAACAACTGAGATCAGAGATAACATCTGAAGTAAAAAAAGAAATACATGAAGTGGAAAAATGGCTGGAGAAACGTATAGAGGACATCAGAGCAGAAATAATATCTAAAGTTGACAAAGACATGCCTAAATCAATAGCATCCCAAGTAGGGGAACAACTACACAAAAGTAGAAAGGAGAACAGAACAGAAATAATCTCTGTAT
>PVJA010056371.1:0-10835 GCA_004027025.1 Myocastor coypus
TTTTTTTTTTTTTTTTTTTTTTTTTTTTTTTTTTTTTTTTTTTTTTTTTTTTTTTTTTTTGAGACAGGGTCTCGCTATGCAGTTGAGGCTGGCCTTAAGCTCACTTTTGTAGCCCAGGCTGGTCTTGAACTCGCACCAATCCTCCTACCTCAGCCTCCCGAGAGCTGGGATTACAGGCGTGAGCCACCACCCCCAGCTTGTATATGCATTTTTATTCAGTACTCAAGATACTACCCTGTGGGTCTCACAGGCTAGGCAAGCTTGCTACCATGGAGCTACAACCCTAGCACTTTTTTTCACTTGGATACAGGGTCTCCCTAAGTTGCCCACGCAGGCCTCCAACGTGTAGTTGTCCTGACTCAGCTTCCTGAGTAACTGGGATGACCGGCCTGCGCCTCCTACGTAGGGTTGGTGGCTTATTTTTATACATCGGATTTCTGATCTAGGAGATTCGTAGACTATTTTGTAAACCAAGCTTGGTAAATCAACCTTGCTTGGCTGCTTCTATAAGACAAGAACAGAGTTGTGCTGGGGGTATGGGTACACTCCTGTAATCCCAAGGCCAGCACTTGGGAGGCTGAGGCCGGAAGATTGCTTCACTTTCCAGGCTACAAAGTGAGATCAAATTCAGCCTGAACTGCAAATGCAGACACTGTGTCAAAAAACAAAACCAAACCTCCGAGTTGCAAAGTTTCAGCAGAGATTCTGTGGCCTGTAAACCAGAAAGTTTCGCTGTTAGGCCCCCAGGCGTGGTGGCGCAGGCCTGTAGTCCCAGCGCTGGGGAGGCTGAGGCAGGAGGAGCACTACAATTCCGAACTGTGTCCTGAGATCCTGTACCAAGTACAGAAAAAGAAAAAGAAAAGGCTTACTGTGGACTGGGGCCGAGCTCAGTGGTAGAGGGGCCTAGCTGGAGGGAGGTCCTGAAGTCTGTGCCCAGCAGCAGAAGGGGGAAGCGTGACGGGAAGAGACAGGCAGGGAAACCCAGCTGAGCCCTGCCTGAAGGAGAGACAAAGGCAGGGTCCAGCAGGCCTGGCTCTGGAATGAGTCACGGGTGGCCTGGGGCAGGTGGCCTCAGCTCTCGGAACTTCCACCTCCACACCTGCATGGCAGAGACAGCGCTGCTGTGAAGCCACAGGAGCTTCGGCAGATGGGTGCTCACTTAATTAGAGGAAGCCTGGTGTCATGGCACCAACATCTAGAGACGTCCTGTAAACAAATCAGAGCTCAGGGCCCCCACAGGCGAGACCACACAAGCTCCCCACCGAGCGGGGCTGCTCTTGGCTCCGTGCCTTGTTCGGATCCTTACACAAGGACCACCTTTTCTTGTTTTCTTGCCTACCTGCCTGGGCCTTCAGCCCTAACACACAGCTCCACTGGCTGCTCAGTGGCGGGAATGAGGCCGCCAGGACGTGGCTTGTCCAGTGCCAGACACAGAGCCAGGCCCTCAGGAGAGCCGGTTACCGCTGATGACCCCTCAGGCCTGGAGTTCAGAAGATGCACTCAGCCCCTCAGCCCTTGCCAGATGCAGAGGTCTCCAGAGCAGCTGATTCAGAAACCCGCCTAGAGCATCGGCTTTTTCCATTGGCTGTGATTCTGCACACAAACAGACCCTTGGCTCCACTTAGACAGTCATGGCATCCCAGTTTCCACCTGCGATTCTGCCAGGTACCTACCGCTTCCTCGAAAAGGCCCAAGAAGCCCAGTAATACCAGGGAAGGGGTGTTGAAGCACTATTAGAAAACAATGTGAACCGGGCCTGGTGGCTCACGCCTGTAATCCCAGCACTTGGGAGGCTGAGGCAGGAGGATCAGTGTGAGTTCGAGACCAGCCTGGGCTACAAAAGTGAGCTCAAGGCCAACCTGAACTACACAGTGAGACCCTCTCTCAAATAGACAAAAACAAACAAATAATTAGAAAACAACGTGTTTAGGGGCCAGGGATACAGCTCCTTGGCATGGTGCCTGCCTGGCAAGCTGGAAGTTGGGAGTTCAGTTCCTGCTAGGAAAAGAACATGGAGCTGGTGAGATAGCTCAGAGGTCTAAAGCGCCTGCTAAGCAAGCTTAGGCAAGTTCAAGGACCGCCAGTGCTGAGCCAGCCCTGCCCCCAGGGTGAGCTGAGCCAGCCCCCAAAACAAACAAAAAACAATGTGTTCTGCACAGAAGGAAGGAGGCCTGTGTGGGGCAGGAAAGCCTGTCGTTTCCTTTCTGCACACACACATCTACTCACACGCATTTTCAATTTTATTTTGAGACAAGGCCTTTTGTTTGTTTGTTTGTTTGTTTGTTTTTGAGGTACTGGAGATTGAACTCAGGATCCTGTGTTTGCCAGGCAAGCGCTTATTCTACTGAGCTATCTCCCCAGCCCTTGAGCTAGGGTCACACTTGGCTTATTGTATCGACTAACTAGAAGACAGTCCTGGGCTGGTGAGATGGCTCAGCAGTCTAAAGGTCTTGCTTAGGTAACCACAGGGACCACGGTTTGATCTCTGGTACCACATGCTGTGCCAGCTCCATCCCCAGGGCAGGCTGAGCTGGCCATAACTTTAAAAAAAGTAGAAGACAGTCATGAGTAACCAGACGAGCATGCGATGCCAATGGAAACATTAGCGAGCTGGGTTCCAGCGGCATGAGGTGTCTGTGTCATATCCTCACGCTGGACCTATCACAATGCACACCCACAGCATGTGAGCCAAGTGCTGAAAACATTTCCGTGGGAGTGGGAATGCTAACTCTTGCCCTGGTTGAATGACTGCAGGCTGTAGGTATGCACCGAATGATCGCAGAGTACTCTACCAAGGTATACCATTCACTAAGCCATAAAGCATAAGAATTTTGGGGGGAGGGAGGTACCAGGGATTGAACTCAGGACCTTGTGCTTGCTAAACAAGCACTTATTCCACTGAGCTGTCTCCCCAGCCCAAGAATACATTTTTAAAAATCTACAATAGGGGAGGATGAGATACCTCAGCAAACTAAAGCGCCTGCTTACCTTCGGCAAGTGCAGAGGCCATGGTTGGGGCCCAGTGCCCAGGGTGGGCAGAGCCAGCCAGAGTCCAGGCATAGTGGCCCATGCCTGTAATATCAGCGCTGGGGAAGCTGAAAGTAGGAAGAACACCAGGGGTCCCAGCTGTGTACTAAGACCCGGTGACAACCCAATATACTTAAAAAAAAAAAAAAAAGAAAAGAAAAATCTACACTTATAGCAGAAATCCTAGTTTTCTTGCAGATGTTAATTTTAAAAGATTTCCTCCTCTTTTCTACTGCAGTGTTGGGGATGTAAAGCAGGGGGTCCCTGTGTCCTAGGCAAGTGCGTGGCACTGTGCCAGCCACACTGCCTTCCTCTTTTTTTTTTAAATAGGGGGGAGGCTGGAGATATAGCTCAGCAGCATAAACGATTGCCTGTCAAGTACAAGATCTTGAGTTCAATCCCCAGTACCACAAAAATTAAATAAATAAACATTTTATCTATTTGGTACAGGGTCTCACTAGGCAACTCGGGCTCGAGATCTTCCTGCCTCAGCCTCACAACTGCTGGGATTCAAGTGAGCACCACTACATCTATTTTTTGAGGCAGAGTCTTCCTGTGTAGTCCAGCGAACTCCCAACCCTCTATGTAGCCCAGGCTGGCCTCAAATTCACTAGCTGTCTACCTCAGCCTTCCAAGGGTGAGATTACAGGTACGCACCACCATTCCGGCCACTGTCAAGGAGGGAGCAGCCTTTGGGGCTGGTCCAGCCCTGCCCTCCAGGCCTGAAGCACTTACCCGTAGGAGTGCCCGATGAGCACATTGCGCTTTTTGGCGTAGCGCTTGAAGATGGCCCTCATGTCCTCGGCCAGAGCATAGAAGGTATAGGCGGCAGCCACCTGAGGCGCCGAGCTGGCCCCGTGGCCTGCCAGGTCTGGGGCTACCACCTCATAGCCCAGGCGCACAAAGAAGTCCAGCTGCTCCTTCCAGATGGCCAGCGAGCCGCCAACACCATGGATGAAGAAGAGCACCACGTCGGCCTGGGCGCCCTTGCAGCTGGTGATACGCTTCTCGCAGTCAATGTGAATGGTCCTCTTGGGGCGCCGCGGGCGGCGCCGCCGGCCGCTCCCCGTGCCTCTGGCGTGCGCGCAGCCCTCGGCGGGTTCGGCCAGCTCCACCTCGAGCGCGGCCGGGGGCTCACAGCCGCCCTGCCCTTGCCCAAGGTCGGCGCGCGGCGCGCGGCCCAGGTTCTCCACCAGCAGCCGCCCGTTGCGGTACACGGTGATCCGGCGCTGGCAGCGCACCAGGCCTGCCCGGCCGCCTTGCGCGGTGTCCGGGGGTGGTGGGGGCGAGGGCGCTGGTGTGGGGCCCGCGTGCTTCACCCGCAGCACGCGGCCCGGCTTGACCTCCACGAAGGTGTAGCCGTCGCTGGACTCCACACTCTCCAGGGGCCCCACGGCATTGGGTGGCGAGCCCAGCAAGCAGCAGAGGAAGCCCTCGGTCACCCCGGTCAGCATGGTGTGTCCTGCGGGGAGAGTGGGGGCTCGGAGGCCTGAGCAGCACAGGCTGGGTCCCAACCCAGGCACAACAGAGCCCACACTGAAGGCCAGGGCTGCCTATGGGTCCACCCCCAAACGCTTGGGAGTCATCCGCTTGGGCAGATGGTCGAGGGGTAGATGCGGGCCTTCCTGGAGGAAGATATCATGGCAGATGTGGCCCAGCCTTGAAGGTCCCTGTTACCAGTTAGGGTCTGACAAAGCTTTCCTTCATTCCTGCAATCATTCATTCATTCATGCACTCTTTCGCTCAATTTATTCATTTATTCCAGTAACCTTTCTTGGAGGGGGGGTGGCAGAACCGGGGATCGAACTCAGGACCTTGCACTTGCCAAGCAGGCACTTGTTTCCCTGAGCTATCTCCCTGGCCTTACTTTCTTTTCTTTCAAGACAACTCGATGTAGTCCAGGCTGGCCTGAAACTCAGGATGATTCTCTTGCCTAAGCCTGCCCAGCGCTGGGGTGATAGGGGGACACCCCACACACTGCTCTCCAAGGGCATTTTAAACAGTGCCCAAGCCGGGCGTGGTGGCTCACACCTGTAATCCCAGCACTTGGGAGGCTGAGGCAGGAGGATTGGTGCGAGTTCGAGACCAGCCTGGGCTACAAAAGTGAGCTCAAGGCCAGCCTCAACTGCATAGCGAGACCCTGTCTCAAAAAGACAAAAAAAAAAAAAAAAAAAAAAAACAGTGCCCATCCCATCTCTGGGCTATGGCTCTGAATCTGAGCCCTGAAGGAGGGGACCCCTGAAGGGGAGGGGACGGGACCCAGCAAGCCTCACTCAGCTCTCTAAGCGTCCAGTTGGCTGAGGCCTAGCTGAGCCTGGGGGTGCAGCTGCTCTCCGCAACCAGGGCTAAGGACCCTCGACTTGAGGTTCTGCACGCCAGCCTCCGCCGTTGCGTCGGTGATGAAGGCAAGGACCTGCTGAGGGCCTTTCGGGCTCCATCCTGGTCCCCTGGATCTCCCCTCCCCCGTGTCCATGGCAACCACAAGAGGTTACATAACTGCAGGAGATACCCGCGCAGTGCACCCCCATTACCGTGGGCCTACAGCAGGGACCAAGCCCGGTCCCTTGCCCTGGCCTGTGTGCCCCTGCGTGATGAGCGCTGGAGACCCGACCCGTGCCAGCTCTGCGTGCAGCGCGGCGGGGATGCAGGGCGCGTGTCCGCTCCAGGGGGCCCTCGCCCGGCTGAAGAGCGCGCCTCCGGGGCATGCCAGACCCGTTCCCGGGTGCCATAATCTCTGCAGCAGGGTCGCAGCCAGTGGGGCTCCGTGGCCTCCGTGGAGCCCTAACGCGGCTTTGTGAACCCTCTGCCGGAGGCGGAGCTGCAGGGGGACCGATGCACCTCTCCCGGGGTTCACTCCAATCTCACCTCATCGAGGGCCCCGGGCCCCGTGGCTAGCCGGAGGGGTCCCGGGCGCGGAAGGCAGCGTCCGCCTGTGGACACCTTTACATGGTGGCGCAATGTCGGCCCAGGCGCGTCTTCCCTCGCCAGCACGGGCCGCAGACGGTCAGCGTGGAAACGTCCCGCCGCCACCGCGAAGGAGCCAGCCCTTTAAATCCCGCCCCGAGGGGCGGGTCCTAGAGCGAACGGGCGGACACCTCAACCTATCACTGCTAAGAGTTTAGCTGGCCTAGTTAGATGTCCAATAAGACTCGGCGATTGCATGGTGGGCGGGCTCTGGAAGCAACAGCACCTCCTCTTTCAAGGACTCACCTTGATCCGAGGGAAGGATGGGGCCTGGCTCAGGGCGTAGATGGGGTTACAGCCAGGGCCCTAAGGCCCTTGTCTCCTGCAAGGAACCAATCCCAAGCCCTTACTCTGAGAATGGGTCTGCCCAGCCAGGTTCTGACGCTAAACACCCCGGTGCCCTCCAAACAGAGCCCCCACGCCTTCTTTCTTGGAGCTGACCTTTTCATTCCAGAACAAGAGACTGGCAGATCTTTACAATTTCAGCAGGAAAACAGATTCAGGAAAGGCCGAGCCAAATAGGAGTCAAGGCTGGGTGGTGAATCCGCAGCTGCGTAAAGCCAGTTCCTGGGACCGTTATTTAAGAAGTACAGGAGCTGTGGGAAGTTGGGTAGTACGTTTCACAACCAGCCAGTAATCAGGTGTTTGCAGGTGGCGCTGGTGGCCAGCGGCAGGAACCCCAGCTCTGAGCCAGGCAGACGTCCAAAAGGGCGGGGAGGGAAGGCACAGGGTGCCTCTTGCCCTTTGCTGCAGTCTCCCCCGCCTCATCCCCAGCCTCCGTTTCAGGCCTTCGCGGCTGTGTGCCATGAGAGGTTTTTGCAGGCGAAGACTGGTAACGTTGCAGGCCTTGCTGGCCCTGTGATCTCTGCCGCTTCGAGGCACAAGGGGTTAAACACTGCTCGCTTCTCCTGGGTTCAGCCCTGGAATTGCTGCTGGAACTGTGTCAGATTCAGCAGCCCACTTCTGCCTACTGGGGTACACTTCAGAGACAACAGACACAGTTTATTCATTCAGAGAAAGGCTCCAGGCCGAGCCCACCCCAAGTTGGGATATACTGGACCTATGCTGGGGCACTGATGGGGACAGCCCCAACAGGTCAGGGTTCAATCAGGGCAGCGATGAGGTTGGAAGGAGAGGATTTAAAGGGTGGATAGGGGGCTGGGGAGATAGCTCAGTAGAATAAGCGCCTGCCTATCAAGTGCAAGGACCTGAGTTCAATTCCCAGTTCTGCAATAAATAAAAATAAATAAAATAAAATAAAGGGTGAGGGGCCCGGCAGGATGGCTCAGTGGTCTAAAGCCCCTGCTTGCGAAAGCTTGGGCAGCTTCAAGGACCGCGGTTCGATCCCCGGCACCACATGCTGCACCAGCCCTGCCCTCAGGGCGGGCTGAGCCGGCCATAAAAATGAGTGAATAAACAAACAAAGGTTCTGAAACAAGAAAAAAATAAATAAAAAAAAATTAAGAGCCGGGCGTGGTGGCTCATGCCTGTAATCCCAGCACTTGGGAGGCTGAGGCAGGAGGATCGGTGCGAGTTCGAGACCAGCCTGGGCTACAAAAGTGAGCTCAAGGCCAGCCTCAACTGCGTAGCGAGACCCTGTCTCAAAAAGACAAAAAAAATAAATAAATAAAAATAAAAATAAAATAAAAATAAAAAATAAAATAAAATAAAATAAAATAAAGGGTGAATAGGGACCTGGCAGAGAGGTTTGAAGTTCTGGAAGCTTGTGCAAAGAGGACTTTGCTAGCCTGGAGGAGGAGCTGGGTATTTTTCCTGCAGTGATGGAGAGGGTAGGAGGATAGGTGAGCGGGAAAAGAGTACAAATTGGAGTAAATAAATAAATAAATAAACCCTGTAGGACCTGATGAGGTTAAGCTCACCAAGGCGCGACACTTGAGTTTTATTTATTATTTATTTATTTGGTACGGAGGATTGAACTCAGGACCTCCGGCTTGCCAGGCGACACTCAAGTTTTATTTGTTTGTTTGTTTATTGTCTTTTTGAGACAGGGTCTCACTGCACAGTTCAGGCTGGCCTTGAGCTCACTTTTGTAGCCCAGGCTGGTCTCGAACTCGCACTGATCCTCCTGCCTCAGCCTCCCAAGTGCTGGGATTACAGACGTGTGCCACCACGCCCGGCGACACTCAAGTTTTAAAGACTCAATTGAAGCTAGAAGATGTGCAGGGATTGCTTTCAAGGACATATAAAGATAGCTCGAACTCAGCCCTCCTGGGCTCCCTGCCAAGGGGCGGAGATTGGGCTGCGGCCAGAGAAAGGCTGCCAACCAGCTGTGTGCCATCTGCCTGGCTCTTGATGTGGGTGAAAGGACCAACCAGCCGTTTCCCGTGTCTGCTGCCAGCTGCGCCACTGCCTACCGAGGGCACCCTCTATCGTTGAACAGGAGAAAGAACTACAACTCCCAGAAGGCCTTCCTGCATGTACAGGCCTGTGGAGGCGGCGCCGTTCGCCTGCCACCTAGTGCTCCAAATGAAACACTGCGCCCCTGTTGTGGTGCGCAGGAGTAAAACGGCCGCGTTGGGTACGCCGGGCCTAACTACATATCCCAGGAGCCTTTGCTCCGCAGCGGCTCCTTCCGGCGACCGGAGAAGACGGCTTGGACGCCTTGAGCAGCGCCGGGCCATGGCTTTTGGGGCGGAATTCTTATTGGGTCCTAGCAGAAGGTCTGCAGCTCTGCTGGGTAGCAGGTGAGTCCTCCTGGTCCTCCCCAGATTTGGGAATGTGGGTGATTCGGGCGCTGGCGCCAGTCTTCCGCCCCCCACAAGACTCGACTCCTGCTTGCGCCTTCGTGCAGCGCCCGTTTCAACTCAGCTCCGGCTGGAAAGGATCGGAGAGTTTGGGCGTTGCGCAGAGGACCCACGGCGTCCGCCGCCGACCTTCCTCGCCGTCTCGTTTTGCCCACAGATGGCTCCAGCCCCGGCAGTGGCTGGGGACCCCCGCCCTGCTGCAGGCCCGTGGCAAGGCGCGCGGGAACGAGTACCAGCCGAGCAACATCAAGCGCAAGCGCAAGCACGGCTGGGTGCGGCGGCTGAGCACCCCGGCCGGGGTCCAGGTCGTGCTGCGCCGCATGCTCAAAGGGCGCGCGTCGCTGACCCACTGAGGACCGCCACCCTCGGATCTCGGCAGTGTGGGGGCGCAGAGGACGCAGGCTGGACTGCAGCAGGTTGTGAGGCTGGATGGCCTGGAGATTGGACTGAAGTGGGGACGTGGCAGCCCCACACGGCCGGCGGCCCCCGACTCGGCGCTGGCAAGGTGGGGCTCTCGCACCACACAGCAGTTCTCGGAAAGGAGCCGCGCTCGCCGTTTTCCCCATGCAGCATGACCACCGAGTACCCTCGGCGCTCCGCCTCCCCAGAGCGACCTCAACGCAGATCTCAGGCATCCGGTTATTTTCTGTAACGTTTCAGACGGCATCTCCAAGATGAGGGTTTTTGAAAATACGGTCACGAATTTATGTCCTTCCCAAATGACCAGTGGTTTCTAAATATCATTAAATGCCTACTAATGCTCAGATCTCTGCTTACACTTCCAGAAAGCCCATGTGGAAGGTGAAGGGTCTCAGACCCTTTGCCGGGCCCTGGGTTGGGTGGCGACCTGAGGACCCCTGCAGGCTGTCCTGGAGCTTCTGTTTCCTCTGAGCGCTGCTGTGGTTGGAAAAGTTATATTTCGCAGCTTCCAGTTTGCAGTTCGCTGAGCGCTCCTGATGTCTGAGGCATACAGCTTTTTCCGAATGGGCCGTCTATCCCACAGCACAGGTGGTCATGGACCTAAGCAGCTGCAAAATGGGACTGGGGGTTGGAGGAGCCCAGACGAGGCTTTGGGAAAAGTGCACTTCCCAAAGGCTTCCTGGAAAAAGTGGCAGGGTCTTGGGAGGGATTGGTAGGGATCGCAACACAGATGGATGAAGAAACCTGAGGACCCAAAATTTAGGGGTCTGGAAGTGGGGCTGGATCTGTGGGGGAACTAGGGAGCCACAGAAGACATTTGAGCCGGTCAGAATTGTCAGTACAAAAACTCAAGGCCCCATGTGGTAGCTCAGAATCATAATGTAGCTGGGGAGATAGCTCTGTAGAATAAGCACTTGCCTGGCAAGCACAAGATGCTGAGTTCAGTCCCTGGTACTGCACACACACACAAAGAACAAAAAACTAAAAACAGTCCTAATGGAGTAGGGGCAGGAGCACTGTGACTTTAAGGTCAACCTGGACAACATAGTGAGTTCAGTTATATAAGCCATATATTTTGTATGTTTTACAGTACTAGGGATTGAACTCAGGACCCTGCACTTGCCAGGCAGGCATTTATTCTATGGAGCTATCTCCCTGGCCCTATATAGTGAGTTCAGAGCCACTCTGAATTACAGGTAAAATTCATTCAAAAAAAAAAAAACAAAAATAGGGCCAGTGAGCAGCTCAGTGGACTAAGCACCTACCTAGGCAGGGGCAGGGACCCAGGTCTGATCCTGAACACCACATGCCACACTGGCCCTGGCCCAGGCACGCTGAGCCTGCCACCAAGTCCGGTTCTTGGTGGCATGGTGGTGCAGGCCTGTAATCCCAGTGCTGGGGAGGCTGACCACAGGAGGATTACTACCAGTCCGAGCTGTGTTTGAGACCCTGTACTGCTTTTTTTGTTTTGTTTTGTTTTGGCTTTTTGAGACAGAGTCTCGCTATGCAGTTCAGGCTGGCCTTGAGCTCACTTTTGTAGCCCAAGCTGGTCTCAAACTCACACTGATCCTCCTGCCTCAGCCTCCCAAGTGCTGGGGTTATAGGTGTGCACCACCATGCTCAGCTACTAAATACATGATTTTTTTTTTTTTTTTTTTT
>PVJA010056372.1:0-10806 GCA_004027025.1 Myocastor coypus
TCTTGTTTCAGAACTTTTGTTTGTTTGTTTATTTATTTTTATGGCTGGCTCAGCCTGCCCTCAGGGCAGGGCTGGCACAGCATGTGGTGCCAGGGATCAAATTGCGGTCCCTGCAGCTGCCCAAGCTTTCCTAAGCAGGTGCTTTAGACCACTGAGCCATCCTGCCAGGCCCCCTCCTCTTCTTCTATTTCTCTATCCCCCTCTACCCATTTTAAACTTTCTCCCCTGAGGATAAAACTGCCATATTGAGGGCATATATTCGGTATGTAAATTTCTCGTCTGTTTTCAATTTTGTTATGTAACTACAAATCTAGTTCATACAGTTAAAAGTGGCAAATTAATAGTTACCATGGTTTGTCATTTTCTACACTGTGCATGATGCCGGTGTTATTGCTGATTGTACTGCTTTAGCCAAGGTGATGTCATTGCTCCAATCAATTGTTCTTCCTGATAAGCCCAAGACTGAGGGTCATAGACAATGCTATAGACCAGTAGCAATGAACCATGGGGCTAGGCCAACTAAGCAGCAACTTCACATCACCAATAAATTAAAGAGGTAAGACCATACAATAGACTCCAAACCCAAATGCCAGCTATACCCAGAAGATTTCTCTGAGAAGTAATCATTTTCTAAGAATTTACAATACTAACAATGAAGCAATCTGCTATAAGCAGTTTATAAGCATCAATTCAAGAATTAAACTTAGGGGCCAGGGAGATGGTTCAGTGGCATAAGCACCTGCCTTGCAAGTGCAAGGTCCTGAGTTCAATCCCAGGTACTGTGTCATAATGTTCGGTGTCAGTGCCAAAAGAAACAATAAGAAGACCTGATGAAGGTAGCTCAGAGGACTCACTGAGATTCTGTCCCCAGTGAGCAAAGAAGCTCTGAAACAACTTAGCTTTATTCAGGATGGTCAGCGTGATCTCATGCACAATCACTTCAGCAAAGGAGAACCATGTGCTCAGTCATGAACATGACCACGGTCTCATAAAAGTAAAGGATGACCACATGCTTAGTCTACAAGCATAACCACAATCTCCATCAGCTTCCATCCTAGGGTTCATTCAGGGGTCAACCAATTGCACTCCAAGAAAGGGAGAAAGCAACAAATAGAGAACCCACAGGTGGAGCTGCCCTACCACAGCTGCCTCTGGGCCCTGCCCATCACACTCTACTTTTTGAAATGCCCATCAGGCTTCACTACTGGACAAAATTAATTAATTAATTAATTTAGGGCTGTGGAGATAGCATGGTAGTCTAAGCACCTGCCTGGTAAGCACAAGGACTCAGGTTTGATCACTAGTACCACATGTCATGCTGGCCCTGAACCCGGAGTGTGGTGGTGCACATCTGTGATCCCAGTGCTGGGGAGGCTGAGACAGGAGGATCACTACAAGTCTGCATAGCAAGACCCTGTACCAAATAAATAAGACAAAGAAAAAAAGGAATTAGGGGCCCAGCGGGATGGCTCAGTGGTCTAAAGCACCTGCTTGGGAAAGCTTGGGTGGCTTCAGGGACCACAGTTCAATCCCCAGCACCACATGCTGCACCAGCCCTGCCCTTGGGGTGGGCTGAGCTGGCCATGAAAATGAGTGAATAAACAAAGGTTCTGAAACAAGAAAAAAATAAAGAAAATTAAAAAAAAAGAAAAAAAGGAATTAAACTTAAAAAAGAAGAAGAACATGAAAAGACATTGAAGCAAGATGCCCAGACTTCCAGCTCACCAAAGGCAAACCAAACCCAGGGGACAATGAGGTGGAACTATTTGAAAGCCACCCACATGGACTCTGATGTAGTAACAGCAGAAATAACAAAGCATATGAATGAGTTTCTAGAAAAAAATAAAACCAGAGATAATTTCTCAGGTAATTGCAGAGATCATCACCACAATGAAATACACATATCTAGAACAGATACAGATTTAAAAAATAGAGAGAGAGTGCTAAATCTACTTTAATCAGCAGATTAAAGTGCCTTCAAGCAGATGCAGGGGCCAGGGGTGTCCCTAGGGTGCACTGAGACTGGCAACTGAGACTGGGTGTAGTGGCATGCTCCATAATCCCAGGTCTTGGGGGGCTGTAAGCAGGCAGATCACTATGAGTCCAGGTATAGTAGTGACACACTGAACACCTTCTAGACCCTTCCCTTGAATACAAAAAAAGAAAAGAAAAAGAAAGGAAAGAAAAGAAAGAAAGAAAGAAAGAAAGAAAGAAAGAAAGAAAGAAAATGATGGTAAACATGAACACTCAATATAGGAAAGAAACAGAAATATCTAGAAGATTAAAAATTCCCTTGAGCCGGGCATGGTGGTGCACGCCTGTAATCCCAGCACTTGGGAGGCTGAGGCAGGAGGATTGGTGTGAGTTCGAGACCAGCCTGGGCTACAGAAGTAAGCTCAGGACCAGCCTCAACTGCATAGTGAGACCCTGTCTCAAAAAGACCAAAAAAAAAAAAAAAAAAAAAAAAATTCCCTTGAAAACACGCACAGAAGAATGAGCCAATATTAGAACAGAGTATTAGATCGAGAAGATAGGATTACTTTAGTGACCATGAAAAGAAAGATTGCTTAAACTAGCAAGGGAAGGGATCATAAAAAGTCAATTCAATAGCTGCTAGATTATGCAAAGAAAAATAAAATAAGATTGATCAATAAGAAAGCAGAAGATGGGCCGGAGAAATGGTTCAGAGGTCTAAAGAGCTTGCTTAGGAAAGCTTAGGCAACCACAGGAATTGTGTTTCGATCCCCAGCACCACATTCTGTGCCAGCCCCACCCCCAGGGCAGGCTGAGCTGGCCATAACATAAATAAATAAATAAATAAATAAATAAGCAAGCAGGAGATAATGGAAGTGACATAAAAATCTTTCACTCAAGTAATGTTTTTTTTTTTTTGGGGGGGGGGACCGGGGTTCGAACTCACAACCTTGCACTTGCCCAGCAAGCACTTGTGCCTCGGAGCTATCTCCCCAGCCCCAGTAATGGTTTTTTTTTTTTTAAAAAAAAAACAACTTCCCAAGCAAGGCCAGATGTGGTGGCACACACCTATAATGCCAGCACTCAGGAGACTGAGGTAGGGGGATTATTGCAAGTTTGAGACCAGCCTGTGTTACAAAGTGAGCTTAAGGCCAGCCTGAACTGCATAGCAAAACCCTGTCTCAAAAAGATAAAAACCATTTTTTTATTTTTTGACTCTTCCAATTGCATTTTGAATTTAAGTCCCTCTTCTAAAAAACAAATTAATGTTTATTGAAAATGTTAGTGTTCAATTGTTTGACCAGTCTTACAAACCTATGTCTGTTGATCTATACTGATTTGATGATGAAAATATGTAATGCAACCACTGCTAAATTTTTCTTGTCTTGAAATTCTGTACTATATGTACCCTTGCCACTGGTTTTTTTCTGCTATTTTTACTCTTAAAAAATAATAAACAAATTAAAATGTTTGGAAAAAAAAAAAAGACAAAAACTAAACAAAAAACTTCCCAAAGTAGACAAACACCTCACTAGAAGAAAGATTTTCTCCTTAGTAAGTAGTGCTGGAAAAACTGGCTTTTTTTTTTTTTTTTATGTACTATTTATTTATTTATTTATTTATTTATTTATTTATTTTGATTTTTTTTTGAGACAGGGTCTCGCTATGCAGTTGAGGCTGGCCTTGAGCTCACTTTGGTAGCCCAGGCTGGTCTCGAACTCACACCGATCCTCCTGCCTCAGCCTCCCGAGTGCTGGGATTACAGACGTGCGCCACCACGAAAACTGGCTTTCAACATGCCAAAAATTAAAAACCAGCCCCACCATGCACTAAAGTAGAATTTAAATGGTTCAAATGGACCAGGGAGGGAGCTGGGGAGATAGCTCCGAGGCACAAGTGCCTGCTGGGCAAGTGCAAGGTCGTGAGTTTGAACCCTGGTCCCACAAAAAAAAAAAAAAAAAAAAAAAAATGGACCAGGGAGACAGCTTGGTAGAATAAGTACTTGCCTAGCAAATGCAGGATCCTGAGTTCAATCCCCAGTACTGCTAAATCAATCAATCAAAGATCTAAACATTAAACAGAGACACTGGGAAGTCCAGTTAGGACCCCTATCTCTCTGGCGCTATTCCTATTCCTCATTCTTTTTCCCAGTAAAATTTTCTAGCCAGGCATGGTGACACACACCTGAAGTGCCAGTACTTGGGAGGCTGAGGCAGGAGGATCAGTGTGAGTTTGAGACCAGCCTGCGCTACAAAAGTGAGCTCAAGGCCAGTCTGAACTGCATATTAAGTTCAGACTTTTCACACACACACACACACACACACACACACACACACACACACAAATCCAACAACACTGAGATTCCATCTTACTCCAGAAAAAAACGGATGTTATAAAGAAACCGACCAATAACAAATGCTGGTGGGGCTGTGGGGAAAAAAGATCCCTGTTCAACTGTTGGTGGTAGTGCAGACTGGTACAACCACTATGGAAATCAGTGTGAAATTTTCTAAAAAAAAAGAAAAGAAAAACAAAGTTAGATGTTCCATTTGACCCAGCTATCCCCCTTCTTGGTATCTTTGTGAAAGAACTTTTTTTTTTTTTTTTTTAATATTAAACCTGCCCTGGGGGTGGGGCTAGCACAGTATGTGGTGCTGGGGATGGAACCACAGTCCCTACAGTTGCCTAAGCTTGCCTACGCAGGTGCTTTAGACTGCTGAGCTACCTCGCCGGCCCTCTTCGTGAAAGAGTATTTAAAGCATCATACCACTGTAATATATGTATGCCATGTTTATAGCAGTGTAGTTTATAACAGATAAACCTTGGAAACAGCCCAAATGCCTATCAAAGGATAAATGGATAAAGAAGACATGGGCTTTTTTATATAACAGAGTACTACTGTGCCACAAATAAGAATAGGCTTGAGATATTTCTAGCCAATCAGGCACACCTTGAGGCCATACTCTTCAGTGAAACAAATGGGACACACATTTAAATACTGCATTGGGGTGGGCAAGATAGCTCAGTGGTCTAAAGCACCTGCTTAGGCAAGCTTAGCCAAAGCACATTTCCTCCTTGGCACCACATGCCGAACCAGCCCCACCCGCAGTATGGGCTGAGCTGGCAAAAAAAAAAAAAAAAAAAAAAAAAAAAAAACCTGCATTGGTTCTGTGCTGTGAGAAACTTAATGTAAATAAGGACCAAAACATATAATGGAGGGGCTGGCAGGATGGCTCAGTGGTCTAAAGTGCCTGCTTAGGAAAACTTAGGCTGCCGCAGGGACCCCGGTTCGATCCCTGGCATCACATGCTGCACCAGCCCCACTCTCAGGGCAGGCTGAGCCAGCTATATATATAATATTGAGAAATGGGAAGAAAATGTTCAAATGAGAAGGGTCCTAAGGGAGAAAAGGAGGAAGGGATAAGGAAAGCAATAGAAAACATGGAAATAAGATATAGTCAATAAGGACAGGGTGAGGGGGTGAGCGGTTGAAAGGAGCAGAAGGGTATAGGAAAAAAAGCAGCAGCAAGATACTTCATGTACAGGTAAAATTCCCTACGATGAACATTATCATTATGTATATTTTAAATGCACCAGTAAAACAGAAAAAAGCAGCTGGAAAACACCCCCCAGGCCAAGGGGCAGGGGACAGTGGCATTAATAGACGCTTGCTGACTGACTGGTGGACAGCTGGGTGTACCCAACTGTCCTATCTCATTCAAGGTCACGGGTGCTGCAACAGTGGGTCAGCACTTAAACCACCTCAGCCAGACCCACAACTGGTTTCTCTACCCAGGCAAGAGTAGAAGTTTCTGGAAGTTCTGTGCTGCAAGGATTAACACACAGCCCAGGATACCCAGGAAGCAGCCCCCAATCTCAGTGAGAGACTCGGGAGTTATTTTTGCAAAGCAAGCCAGGCCTGCAGGCGGCCCTGGCAGAGCTCGGAACTGGAAGATGGGCGAGCCAGGCGCAGAGAGAGAACAGACAGCTACTGCAGAACCTACGCGCGTCCCCATGACGTCAGCCCCACGCACAGTGACATAATACAGTGGTGGGCTGGGGGGGGGGTGCTGGCATCCTGCACTGCCCTTGGGAACCTTTATAAACTGCAGTAAAATATGCATAATATACAATTTTATTCTTGGGAATTTTTAACCACTCATTTCCCAGTATGAATGTCACGGACGACTGAGTTTTCACCAGAACAGGGAGTTTGGAATATTAGCCAAAAATATGACCGGCCAAGTGTGGTGGCACATGCCTGTAGTCTTAGCACTTGTGAAGCTGAGGCAGGAGGATTGTTGTGAGTTTCAAACCAGCCTGGTTTACAAAGTGAGCTCAAGTCCAGCCTGAACTGCACAGCAGGACCCTGTCTCCAAAAGACAAAAGAAAAAAAAATGGTGACCAAATGGTGAGTGAGGTTTTTATTGCAGTCCAGGAAAATTGTGGCATTGTGTGTGTGTGTGGGGGGGTCATTATAAAGGGGCAGTGCTGCGGGCCAAGCTGTCAGGAAAGAGTCATCACCTTCATCCTCCATTCTAAAAATAATGGGGGCGGGGAGGAGGGGCCGGCGGAGCAGGTGTGCTGGGCTTGGAGTTGGAAGCAAGAGCTGCAGGGGGCAGCAAGCAAGCCAGCAGCCGGAATGCGCCTAATGAAGCGTGCAGAAGAGAGAGGTGTTTGCCTCTGCGCAGGGGGGGCCGGGGCAGCCGGAGGGAGCCATCAAGGCCCCAAAATAACTCTGCTTCTGTGGGAGAGACTGAAACTAATCAAGGTGGGAACAATCGGAAAATCCATGAGGCCAAGAGAAGCTGTTGAAAAGGCCTCGGGTCTCCAAAGAGGGGAGGAAAATAAACAAAGCTGTGGTTTGAGGTTGCCAGGGGCTGCTGCCCTGGAAATGGAGCCAACATCAGTGAGAGGTCTTAGGGCCTCCAGAGCGGGGCGGCAGGGGCTGCTACCTATTCCATGCCCAAGGCGAGGCCCCCTGAAGTCAGCCCACATAGATTTCACGAAGGTGGGCTCCTAGTCAGGTCACTGTCCCACACTGAGCCTCAGGGGACCTTCTAAAAAATGGGGATGAAATCCTGTCCCGGGGGCCCGGCGGGATGGCTCAGTGGTTTAAAGCGCCTGCTTGGGAAAGCTTGGGCGGCTTCAGGGACCGCGGTTCGATCCCCGGCACCACATGCTGCGCCAGCCCTGCCCTTGGGGCGGGCTGAGCCAGCCATAAGAATGAGTGAATAAACAAATAAAGGTTCTTTTTTTTTTTTTTTTTTTTTTTTTTGTGGGACGAGGGTTCGAACTCACGACCTTGCACTTGCCCAGCAGGCACTTGTGCCTCGGAGCTATCTCCCCAGCCCCTAAATAAAGGTTCTAAAACAAGAAAATAAATAAATAAATAAATAAATAAATAAATAAAAGAGAAATCCTGTCCCAGAGGGTAGTTGATCGTAAGGGGTAAGGGTACCAAAACTTCCATCTCGAGTGTTCCCAGCAGCACTCACTTGGGCAGCGAGGACTGGAAGTTAGGGCCAGTCACCACACCCTCTCCAGGCCCTGGTAGGGGCTGCAGATCCAGAACAATACTGCAAGTGGCCATTGGGTGGCCCCGAACGGTTCAGTGGGGACACTGAGTCAGTGGCCTGACTCTCTGAGACCTTGGCCAAGTCCTTTCCCCTCTCTGTCCTCATTTTCTGCAGCTGCAGAGCAAGAGGTGAAAATAGGTGAACGCGGTTCCAGAACTCCAGATTCTTGCCTCCCGGTTCTGGTTCTCCTGTGGTTGACTTTGGGGGCACAGAGGAGAGGAGAAAAGGAAGAGCAGGCAGCCACAGGCAGGCTTCCCTCCGCCAGGGGGCAGGGCAAAAGCCAAGGCAAGGAAACGAGAGCCACATGGCCTGTTGGGAGCTGCACCCAGAACAACCTGTGACCCGCTTTATACACTCAATGGATGAGTTGGCCACTGCTTACTACTCTGTGCTAGGCACTGTTCTAGGTTCTGGGGTTACAGCAGTGAACCAAAAACACACACAGCCACCAACTTCATGGGGCTCTTATGCTTGTTGGGTTTTTGTTTGTTTGTTTGTTTTTTGTCTTTTTGAGACAGGGTCTTGCTATGCAGTTCAAGCTGGCCTTGAGCTCACTCTTGTAGCCCAGGCTGGTCTTGAACTCACACTGATCCTCCTGCCTCAGCCTCCCAAGTGCTGGAACTATAGGCATGCGCCACCACGCCCGGCTTGCTTGTTGGTTTTGAGACAGGGTCTTCCTATGTAGTTCAGGCTGGCTCTCAGCTCACTATGTAGCCCAGCTGGTCTCAAACCTGGGACAATCCCTCTGCCTCAGCCTCCCAAGTGTTGGGATTGCAGGCATGCACCACTATGCCTGGCATGGGGCTCTCATTGTACCTGGGGCCAGGGGAAAAAGCAAGCAAACAACTTAACAGCCAGGATAATTTTAGAATGGGATAAGTGCTATGTGCATAAAAACAAATCTTTATAAAGCATCAACATGAGCCAAGTATTACTAAGAAATATTAAATAATCCTTACTACAACCCAAGAGAGCTGTGGAACTGTGCCCTACAGAGATTAAGTAACTTGTCCAGTGCCACACAGGTAGTAAGGGGAAGAGCTGAATGTCATACTCAGGCCATCTGGCTGGTGGAGAGCATTAAGTAGGGCAGTTTGTCCAGCGACCTCTAAAGAGTTGACATTTGAGCTGAAACACAATGCTAAGACATAGCGAAGTCCAGGAGGCAGAAGGTTCCAGATGGAGAGAATACTGAGCACAAAAGCCCCAAGGTAGGTAGGGGCTCGACAGGTTGAAAGAAGTGCAGGCCGTTAGTTTTAGCTGGTGCAGAGGACAGACAAGATCAGAGCTGCACAGTCCCACGGAGAGAAGAGCCCCCTCTGTCCTCCCTGAAGTTCTAGATTCTTCTTGCTGGTCAGACAGAGGAGGGCACAGGCCAGGCCTACCACGGTTCTGCCAAGTGTGGGCTCTGGCCTCAGCTGAGCCACCTACCTGCTGATTGGCCACCTGAGCAGTGCCCCCAGGTAGCCACCACTGTGCCTGCTGGGGCCAAGGCAAGGACCCCCCTCCTCCTTACTTCTCACCCTAAATCTGTACCCTCCCTAGTCACAGAGCCTCAGCAGAGGTGGGACCCCTAGCTCCTGTCTTCAGGCTCCCAGGGCCCATTCCAGTCTCAGCCCAGTGAGGGGAGGGTGAATCCCACTCTGGTCTCAGGAGTTTTATAAAAGGCTCCACCTTCCCCATCATATAGATCCAAGTTAGATTGCAGTTTCTACCCATTGACCTTAAGAATCTGATGTTGGGGCTGGCAGGATGGCTCAGTGGTCTAAAGCGCCTGCTTAGGAAAGCTTGGGCAGCTGCAGGGACTGCGGTTCAATCCCTGGCACCACATGCTGTGCCAGCCCTGCCCTCAGGGCAGGCTGAGCCGGTCAGAAAAATAAATAAAACAAACAAAAGTACTGAAACAAGAAAAAAAAAAGAATCTGATGTCACCTCTCCAAGCCTGAAACTGGGGGTAATAATATATATTGTATAGGTTAACAGTGAGAATTAAATGTAACATGCATGAGAAGGAGCTTTCTGAGAGTGCAGCCTGTTTACATCTTTATCTGAGAGATGGTTTATAAAATGCAATGACTGCCGGGTGTGGTGGCAAACACCTGTAATCCCAGCACTTGGGAGGCCGAGGCAGGAGGATCAGCGTGAATTCGAGACCAGCCTGGGCTACAAAAGTGAGTTCAAAGCCAGCCTGAACTGCATTAGACCCTGTCTCAAAAAGACAAAAAAAAAAAGAAATGACCTGTAAGGGGGGAGGGTACCAAGAGAACTCAGGATCTTGTACTTACTGAGCTATAACCCTGGACCTGACCTGTGTGCTTTAGATTTGTGGGTCTTACTAGATATACACTAGGGCTCAAATGTTTAAGAAGTCCAAAGAACCTGACCCTGGTTAACACCACATGTTAGCTAGTGTTAGCATCTAGCGTTCCCCAACTATTTGTTGGGTCGGTTCTGGTAGCTTTTTGTACCTCACTTCTCATTTATTTGATTCCCTGTACGCTTGGTGCCTGGGTGCCTAAGGAACCTTAAATGTGACATGTCCCCAATTAAGTTCTCTCTTCGCCTCAGTCTTGTCCCTCCCCAAGGTTTCCCTTGCTGCCCAGTGGCTCCAGCAGGAGACAGAGATTAACCATGTGCAAAAGAATGAAAGTGGATCGCTACCTCACTCTGCACACAAAAACTAACTTGAAATCTAACATCCACCGAAATGCGAGCACTGACGGTACAGAATGATGAGAAAGAAACATAGTGGGAAATCTTCATGACCTCTACAGATTCTTAGATTTGACCTCAAAATCAAAAGCAAAACAAAACAAAAACACAGGAGCAACAAGAGGAAAGCATAAAGAATGGGTTGTATGGTAAAATATCTGCCTAGCAGTATCCCGTAGAAAGAAAGAGGAAAGGAAGAAAGTCCACTGGACTACATGCAAAGTGAGAATGAAGGACATTATTGGAAAAAAGTGATGGGCTAGATAAGCCTCCCGGAAGGCTGAAGCAGGAGGATCGCTCGTGTCCAAGAGTCTGAAGTCAGTCTGCACAACCTAGCAATACTTGTGACGAGCAAATAAAAAACCCAAACAAGCCGGGCGTGGTGGCTCACGCCTGTAATCCCAGCACTTGGGAGGCTGAGGCAGGAGGATCGCTGCGAGTTCAAGACCAGCCTGGGCTACAAAAGTGAGCTCAAAGCCAGCCTGAACTGCACAGTGAGACCCTGTCTCAAAAAGCCAAAAAAAAAAAAAAAAAAAAAAAA
>PVJA010056373.1:0-10830 GCA_004027025.1 Myocastor coypus
TTTTTTTTTCACCCCAGCCTGCCACTCTGGCTCCTGTCCTAGTAAGAGGAAGAAGCTGGCCTTTCTACCCCATGCTGCAGCTGTTTGGAGAAGTGTTCCCCAGAGGTCTGCTTGCCTGATCTCTCCAAGGTGCTGTGGGAAGGGGATTTTCAGAAGTGAAGCCCTGTCTGAGGTCTTGGGCAGCATAGGGGAATGACCCTAGAGAAGGCAGTAGGACTATGGCCCTGGTCTTCCTCACTTTCTCTGCCTCCCACCTGGCATGCAGTAAGCCCCTTGCTCCATCACTGTTCTTTGTGGTGATAGCTGCATGGCCAAAGCTCAACAGCAATGCTGCAATCAGCTGTAGACCAAAGCCTCTAAAACTGCGTGCCAAATCAGCCTTTCTTCTCTGTAAGCTTATTATTCAAGTACTTTGTTGTAGTGACAGAAAGTGACTAACACACACACACACACACACACACACACACACACACACACACAAACACACACACACTCCGCACAGGAATTATTCTGTAACCTTGTCAACGTCTGCTCAGCTCCAGAGTTCAGGGGGATAAAAAGGGTACATCTGAGCTTCCTACATAGAAATATCATGAATGTCTCCATGCAAGATCTTAAGAATACCCAAGCTGCTGATTATTATAATTAAAACATGTAGTTATCACCATCAAAAAGCTTCTCAAAGGAAATCCTTCCATGTTTGGCAGTGGAGAATGAGATCTGTCATCTCACAACCATGAAACAGCTCACTCCAGCAGCATCTTCGCCTCTCTAATTCTCCTGTAGGCTGATAATATCTATTGACTTCAGCATAAGTTATTTCGCATGCTCCTCCAAGCAGCCGGCTACTTCTAGGAATCATTAAAGGGAAGGACACTCTCCTTCCGCCCTATGAGCGACTTCATCTCATCTGCATGGAAGGGAAGGCAACTGGTTAGAAGGGGCTCAGTCAGAGCCGAAAAGGGTCCATGGCCCCCACGGATCCGACTGCCCGCATGGAGCCTAATTCTAGCCCAATCTCTCCTACCTTTCGTTCCTCCCACTCGTGAGCCTGTGCTAGCCTCCTTTGGGGGCACCCTCCCCATAACACAGCGTCCGCTGGGTGTGTGAGCGGCTGCCTTCCTTCCCCGCAGGATAATGAAAGTCCACCTAGTGAAAATTAACCAGTGAGGCAAGGGGAGCATGGATCACCACAGGATCATACTGGGTCCACTTTCCTGCCTTTTATATAGTGTCAGTAAGATCAACAGCTTTCGTTCTGCTGCCTGGCAGCTAGTCAGCTCATCTCCTTGTGCGTCCTGTTTGTCCAATGCACATACCTCACCATAAGAAAGTCACTTCCTCCAGAGTGCTGCAGACATCCAAGTCTTCAGCATAGTCTATATATCGCAGTTAGGGATGTGCAGCAGGCTGCTGGCTTCTTCCCTAAGCACTGCCAGAGTTGAGCTTTTGGAGGCCCCATATTCTCTACACCATGAAATAAGCAGCTAAGTCTGTACTAGGGTAGGGGGCAAAAGGAATTAACATTGACAAAGTGCCTATTATGTAGCCGCTGTATAACCCTCACTGAGGGTTGTTATATTACCCATTTCACGGTGAGGGCACTCAAGCTCAAAGAAGTCATTTGCCTTAAAAGGTGTAGCATTAAGTGGTGGGACCTGGGTTAGGAAGCAGGCCTGACAGCAAGCCTGTGCACTTCTCTAGTGTGTCCTCAGATTGTGGTAAGATGGGCCAAAGGGCCTGACAGAGAGAAATAAGAGTTCTCGGGTGTTAATGTGTGCCTGGCCTTCAAATGATACACAGTTCAGGCACCGATTAGGCAAAAGGTTGGTAGGTTTTTCCTATATTTTTTCCTGCAAGCCACAGTCCCATAATAAGAAAAAAGTGAAACTATACTTTTGAAGTGAGATCAAAACAAGAATCCCGCTACTGAGAGGAACAAGTCAGCCAGTACCTCATCCTCTGTACCGGTGCTCGCTTGGAAACCTCCCCAAGTGCACTGAAATTCTTCCGAGACAATCAAACAGACCCTGTGAAAAGTGAGTGGCTGCAAATACATCCAAGGTAGAGTTAAATGATAAGCATTTTCAAATTAAACAGAATTTGTGTGTGAAAATGTATTAGAGGAAAATGCAGACGTTCACACAATTATTTCTTTCTATATTGGCACAAACTAAGAAATCTAGAATATCTTAATATCTAATACCTAGGCTTTACAAATGCCTAGGGTACACTGTACAGCAAGCCTCCCTCTTGGATGCTGTAGGGGACACCAGAGGAACAGGCTATGATTGCAGTTTAGCATTTCATGAAAGCAGGCAGGCAGGTGAAAGCTGGTGCAGGAAAATACACCATTGGTCACCACCAAGAATCCAGAAGGAGGTTCCGGACATTTGCAAGGGGTGGACCACTTGCAATGGGCTGGGGAGGGCAGGGAGTTTTCCTAGAGAATGTCAGTGTGAGAATAAAACTTCAACATGGATGCGACGGGCCAGAAAGAAGAGAGAGAACTTTGTCACACCCATGTCTAAAGATGATCTTTCTGGCCAAGTTTGCTCTCTCTGTCTGTCTCTATCTCTCTGTTCTCTCTGTCTCTCTATCTCTCTGTCTCTCTGTCTCTCTTTCTCATCTCTGCTCTAAAAGATATTACAGGGAATATATATATATTCCCTGCCCTCCCCATGGATCTCACATTATATACTAGAAGCTCTCCAATGAAACAAAAAATATTTTATGGGCATGTGTTTTGTGGAAAGGCACATAGCAGGTATTCAAAAATTCTTTTGACACAGTACCCAAACATCTGTGAATGTGCACAGGCATGTGTTGTTAGTGTGTAGCTAAGTAGATGGGGAGTCTGTGTTTCTAGAAAACCTGAGAGGTCTGGGGAGGCAGGATGCCTCCCACAAGCCTCCATGTCACTGCCACGGCCAGGGTAGCTCCCACCACTGGCCTGCTGCTGTGCCACCTGCAGGCAGCTCTCCAGTGGGTGCTGTAGGACCTCTTCTCTTCAAAGTGACCACCTGGACAGACATGAGTACCTCACTTTGTGCTTCTCACAGCCCTTGCCCTAGACAAGTAAATGATACCAAAGTTAACAAATGGCTCTCAACTCCCGGAAGGCCAAAGCCAAGAGGCGCACTCCCCGGGGATGCTGCTGAAGAGGCACCCAGACTCCTCCCTTGCGCTTCTCCCCACCAGTGCCTGCACAACCCAGGAGCAGAACTGAAGCCAAGAAGTAGATTCCTCCCTGCTACAGCATCAGGCAGCAACTTCCAGGCGAGGTCTGAGCAGGTTTCCCAGCTACGCAGGCAGGCACCCTCCCTGCTCTTCCCCTGGCAGGGACAGCTAGGACTGAGGCAGAGTCCCCACCACAGATTTGCCCTTCCTGGCAGAGACGCTGCAGCTGAAAAATCACCACAACTTGCACCCTAATAGTTCTTTAAAAACAAGTTATCCTTGGGACATGGCAGAGCTTGCTGAATGGCTGATGGGGAAGAAAAATGTAAAGCAGAAGGAAGGGGGAGCAATATTATCAGCCAGCTTTGATCTCCAGACTGTTTCATTACTGCACTCTGGGTTAAAAGGAAAAGAAAAAGAAAGCAACACTTCAGGCAGGAAATGTCTGTTATTCAGAGATGTAATATAATTACGTGTCTGGATGGCCCAGTTTATCAGACGGCATTTTCTGGGAAGGATGTGGAGGGTTAGACACATCACCTCCTCTCCTCTTCAGCTCCTTTCCACCGCAGACCCCTTCCTCCCCCTCCTCCCTTTCCCCTCTTTTCTTTTCCCTTTCTTTTCCCCCTCCAGGACACTTCCAATTTCCCAGGTTTCGTGGCCACTTACATGTCTTTCCTGAGTGTTTTTATATAGCGTAGGAAATTGGGTAATGAAAGCCGAGTCATACATTTCTGCTTTATGTTTCCAAAGAAGCAAGTGTGACTGTCAGGTTTACAAAAGATTGTTTATGTTCACTGGCGTGAAATGGGGAGCGAGCGTTCGAAGCAGGGAGAGAGAAAGGCCGGCCAGGCTGGGATGACAGCAACGCATTCATCCTCCACGCTACAGCAGACAAAGCGCGGTCCCTGCCTGACAGGGACCATAAATCATGGGCAGGAGATGCTGTACCTACAGCTTATACCACTCCAGATGACAAACACACACTAATCCACCCAGCACAGCACTTTCTCTGGCTCCCTCTGCCTCACTCGCCGCCGGCCTCCTCTTCCTCACCCCCACCTCCCTTGCACCTGCACCCCTGTGTTCTCCTGTCTCTTTTCTCTCCCCAGCTTTTCTCACTACTCTTTCTCTTTATTTCTTTCCTACCTCTTTCTTTCTTAGGAATTTCTTCTTTATTCCTCTGTTCTGTTTCTTCTTTTTTCCCTTGGTAATTTATCTCCTTTTTTATTTGTCATCTGTATTTCCTCTAACTTGGCCCTCTCTTCTGTTGGGTTTTTTGTTTGTTTGTTTTCTGTTTCCCTACCTCATTCCTCTCTTCCATTGTCCTGTCCTCAGATCACCCATAGTCCTGATCTGCTAAGAAGAATTTTACCTTGACCCTTCAGGTAAGGGTAAGGTAATCTTACCTTGGATGCACTTTGGGATAACAACAGACAGAAAAGGGACAGCAAGAGTAGAATCCTTGGCACTGCATCCAATCTAGACCCCTAACAGGGACAGTCTTGGAGACAGAAGGACTCTGGCCTCATGTCACATAAGCCAGGCTGGGCTTCTTTCTTAGCAGTTAGGACAACAAGAAATCCCAGAACCAGGATAGAAACAGTAAAATCCTCAGTATGGTATAATCTGGATCTATAACTCAGGCACAGTTCTCTATGAGTTTATTCTTCTTCCTCAACCAAGGAAACTCTTTCCTCACTCCTTGCTGCGTTATCAAGAGTTTACCTTGGGGCAACACCAGGAAGGAATTTCCCAAATTGATACTTACTGTATGTCAATTGTGGATGCAGACCCAGAAGAATCATGGGAGAACACATAAGTAGATGAGCAGTCATCTCATTCAGGCAGTTGGGCCAAGAATTTTGGCAAAAGACAGGACGTTGACAACTAAATCTAAGAGACTTCTCTTATAGACTTTGTTCCACCCACGTGCCACTCAGTTGTCTCTCAAAATTGAGTTATCAGGAACCCCAATCAAAATTCCACCTTCCCAGCATTCTTTATCCCCAGAGAAACACAGTTCCTCTCCCTAAGTGATGAGACTTTTGCAAACTAATGGGTAAAGTGAAGGTGAATTCACTTTTCCTTCAAAATTTCCTGGTTCAGGGATATGGGTTCCTCCATCACAGGTCACACCAGGACTCCCAGAACAAGCTTGGCCAATAACTCATATCTTATTTAATATTTTATGAAGTGCTGAGATCACTAGAAATAGCAGTCAATGCAAACTTAGACTGCACTGGAGATATAAGAGCATGTCATGACCATGTGGTATCTTGGTCCTCCAAATTATTTTCACTCATCTACCCAATATTTCAAAATGCCAAACTAACAGCCCTCCAGGAAAAGTCAATATAGATTCAGAATTTCTGGTTCTTTGTGAATGACAGGTCTTTGTCTCTTTGGGAGTGGAATACTGAATAGACAGTGGACCCTCAGATACTTGGGACCCACAGCGGCTTGGCCCAAAGTACAATGGGCAGTTTCCAGGGTGTCCAGCCAGCCAGTGCAGGGACAGCTGCCAGAGAGAGAACTGCCCAGGCAGAAGTCAAGAGCCTTCATTTTGTCCTTTCAAGCCTTTAGTGGACTCACAGAGCAAGGGGAAAATTCTGCTTCATGTTGGGTCCGTTGAAACCTAGAAATGATTTTGGGCTGGGAGAAGAGGGCATTTCAGGAGGCACTGGGGTCCCATTAGCCCTCCATCCCAAGCGTGCCTGTGTCGTGCAGTGCCAAGATGCTGCTGTAAGAAGGAAGGCAGATGCTGCAGGAAACGGGATGGCCACAGGTCCCAGGGCATCCATGAGGCCTGGTCAAAGCAATGCTGAGAGTCAGGCAAGACACAGAAAAAGCCTTCCATGTCTGCACCCTCTCTCTGTTAGAACTTGCTGGGAAGAGGAAAAGGACTATCTGCTTGGACAACCCTCAAATCAATGCATCCTAATTAACCGAAGACTTAATTCATCAAAGTGGCAGCAACCCTATTTATAACACCTCCTTCTACAAAGCTCTGGTTGGGCTATGGGATTTTTTAAACCTTCCATTCCTTTCCTTTTCCTTTTTCCAATCACCCACCTCCCCCACCTTCCTCCTCTCAGCTGCTCTAATACAGCTATAGCAAGATTCAAGGAACAGATAATTCTGAGCAGAAAACTGTTAACCATGCCCCCAAAGTCTTCTCAATAGGCCCCCAAGACTTCCAGGTTGGCTTTAAGAACAGCATGGCCCTGTTTTGAGGCCAGGAACAAAACAAGGCTGCCCTTGGCCTGCTGGGGCATATGCAGGACACGTGCCATCGGGCTAAGCAGCTGACCCAGGCAGGCCCCTGGAGAGCACCCATTTTATTATTTTATTTATTTATTTATTTATTTATTTATTTATTTATTTTATTCTTGCAGGACCAGGGTTTGAGCTCATAACCTTGCACTTACCAGGCAGGCATTTGTGCCACAGAGCTATCTCCCAAGCCCCAAAAGCACTCATTTTAAAGACGAGGATGTTAAGATGGGGGAGCGGGAGCACTATTCTCAAAACACTGCAGTGGATCCCAGCCAAAGAGGACTCAGGTGTCCCAGGGACCAAGGCTCACTCTGCATGCCATACTGCCTGCCACCTCCACACTGGGAGAATACTCACCTGGCCAATTAGCTCCCTCCCATGGTGGCTACTCCCTTTAGGTTGGGTTATTCTCTCTTCTGTCTTTTACTATGATTAACTCTTCACCATCATTCTTTAAAAAGGTTGCTATTTATTAAATGCTTACTGTATGTGAAGTACTACGTTATGTGCTTTATCTAAGTTAATCTTCTCAACGTTATAAGGTGGCGGCTGCTTTTGATGCATAAGCTGGGATGGAGAAACAGACACAAAGAGATTAAGTGACTTGCCCAAACAAGATGACTAACCGCTAAGCCCATCCTTTCAGCCACTAGCTATAATGCCACTTTTAAATTGAAATTACTCCCAAAGGGCATTAAATTAAGCTCTTTACATTTTAGTGTGAATGAATGTAACTGGAACCTTGTGTTCAGAGAGACATTTCTCCAGTGCAGAGCTGTAGGGAATGCAGGGAAAGGCTCAGCTCTCTTCTTGCCCAGGTTACCTGAGGCTCCAGCTCTGCTCCCAGCCTGGATTCCCGGGAAAGGATGAGATGTTCCTGTAAGGCCAGTGTTGATAATACAGCCAGGTTAGAGGACTGGGCAACGGTTCCTGTCCACCAGCAACCCCCACCATACACAGAACCTTCTAGAACACATCTACTGTCTGTTTCCTTGCCCATAACATCAACTGCCATTCAGACCTGTCTCTGTTTTGAAAGTCCCAATATTATAACTAATAAATTAGGCCTATGAAAATTCAAAAAAGGGGGATTAAAAAGGGGAGAAAGAGTCCTAATTCTCTCTGTCTCTCTGTCTCTCTGTCTCTCTCTCTCTCTCTCTCTCTCTCTCATTAGTCATTGACTACATTGTATGAGGCCAAGGAAGAATTGCCTTCTCAGAAAGGAGGGGGTTTGGGATGGAGGTACAGAGCAGAAACCAGGAGGCTCATGGGTAGAAGCTGTGTCTCCAGGCTAAGTTGAGCTGCAGTCCCACCCATCACTCAGCACCAGGATGAAAGGGGAATAAAACCAACACAGTGCCTGTGACTGTATGAAAATATATGTCCTGATGTGTCGGGAATACCTGGCGCGCCTTTAACCTCAACTTCAGATGAACCAACACGCCTCGGAGCACATTTATATGCAAAGGCATATAATATGTCCCCTGTATCTAATTATCTGTCAACCTGAGGCAGTTTGTTTTCCAAATCGGCCTCTCGGCTGTGACTTTACGAGGTCATAAAGAAAACGATGCCACTCTGCACTGAAACGCAAGGAGAGCCCAGATCAACAAATTATCCTCCTTAATGGTGTCTCTCGGCCCACAGAACTGCCCTGTCCCTCGCTGCTGTCTGCTGGGGAGCAGAGAGAGGGGTGTGGGTAGCTTGATGGTCCTGGGGCCCCAGCACACAGGTGAGGCTGAGGCCAGATCAGTCCTTTCTCTTCCTCAGCTGTCCTAAGCTCTGAAGCTATTCTTGTGTGATGTCTGCCTGCAAAATTATTAACGGGAACACCTCCGAAGTACAGGGAGCCACTGTCTCCACAGTCCTCGATACCAATCCTGGCCTGCAGGATCTGTGCTCCTGAGCATCTTCAGCTTGTGAGATCCCAGGGCCAGGGGTTCTGAGAGGGAAGACTTGAGTCTGCTCTGCATGAGACAACCCAAACCCCAGGATCTTGGGCTGCACAGCCCTGCTGATTGGAAGAGATTTTATTCCACAGTTGTGGCTGGGGGAAGGAGACACAGCAGCTCTCTAAAACTCCTAAACATGAGGAAAAAAATCTTTCTCCCATAACAGAGAAGGTAGGTGGCAGCAGCAGCAGCAGCAGCAGTAAGAATGTATTGTGCAGAGCTGTAAGTGAAGCCATCTCTTTCACACACACACACACACACACACACAGAGAGAGAGAGAGAGAGAGAGAGAGAGAAAGGGTAAAAGCATGGTCCAGCACAGTCTTCAGCTCCGATTAGTTCTCCTCTGATCTTTAGCAGATTAATTAGGAAGTTTGTCAGGAACCAGCCGTGAACTCCAACCGCTCCTCTCTGGGAGTGGTAACGGTGCCAGTGAAATCCAAGCTGCAGGAATTCCTCTACCCACACTGCTCCCGTGATTAATGATAGAAAGGGAAAAAAAAAAAAAAAAAAAAAAGAGGGGTCAACAGCTGAGTGCAAGGCGAGTTGCTAGACAGGGAGTAATTAAGATACTTGGGTAAATATGATTAATAAGCCCAAACTGGCAGGGTGTGCAGTAAACAAGGCCTAACCAGATGGTCTCCTCTCTTCTGAGAAGGCTGGGCATTTGGAAACAAGGGGGAGGGGATGCCTGAACAAGGGGGAGGGGAAGGGAGGGCCATGTGAACGGCATGATCCACTTACTCTTTCTAGCTGACCCTAACTAGCAGGAAAGCTTTGGTTCCCAGGAGCTTAGGACAGGGAGGTGGCTTGGAGACTCGTCCCGCTGATCACCTACCCAGGAAGCAAGTAGCTGTGCACAGGACTTCTTCCAGCCCCAAGGCTGCTGCTTCTGCTCCTCTCTGTCTCTCTGTCTCTCTGTCTCTCTGTCTCTCTGTCTCTCTGTCTCTCTGTCCCTGCATCTGCCTTGACTCTACCACGACTTCTCTTTGTCTCTGTCTCTGCCTCTGTCTCTCTCTGTCTCTGTCTCTCTGTCTCTGTCTCTCTATCTCTCTCTCTGTCTCTCTCTCTCTCTCTCTCTCTCTCTCTCTCTCTCTCTCTCTCTCTCAAGTTGCAGTTAAGACATGTAATGTAGCCCCATGCATTTTCTTGGGCTACTATCATAGCAATGGACCACACACTATTAACTAAGACATTTAAACAACAGAAATGTATTGTCACATAGTTTTGGAGGCCAGGAACCCAGCATCAAGATGCAGACAGTGTTGGTTCACGTCTGCCCCAAGTATTTCCCCTAGTTTCCAGTGGTCAGTGATTTGCTGGCACTGTTTTCTGTTCCTTTCCTTATAGACATACTGTCCTCCTCTCTACCTTTATCTTTCTATGGTGTTTTTGTCCAAGTTTTACAATTTTTCCTTTTTATAACAATAACAGTCTTATTGTGTCAGGCCTATCCTAATAACTTCATCTTACCTAATTATATCTACAAACAGCTACCACATAGGGTCACAATCTGAGGTCTGGTGTTTATGACTTTAACACACGAATTTTGGGGGAATAGAATTCAATCAGTATCTATCACTAATGAGATGAGAAAGAAAGCCAGAAATCTATAAATATTATATGTAAGCATATAATCTATATTCCCATTTTTTAGCTCTAGGTCCTAAACAAGACTTCAGAAAGAGAATTCCTCTCCTTGTGACAAGAGACAGATTGTTGCTTGGAGAGATAAACTTTAGAAAGAACCAGGGTGAGCTGTCCCCAAGGATTTGATTAATAGAAGGCCCTCATAGGCCCGAGAAGGAATGACTCAGAAGATTCATCTTACATAGCAGCAGGTACTGAGGCATCTCCTCCTATAGAGGAGGTAGCTAGGCCATGTCCAAGCTCAGCACAAGGCATTGCTGGGGAGACAAAAGGAACACATGACTAGTGCCTGCCCTGGAGGACCCTACAGTCTGGATCTCTGCATCGACTTCCTATGGAAAATGGCCATAAGCTCTGGGTGCTTGGTCTTTGAACAGAAGCACACGTCAGAAAGCTAGACAGGCTTATCTCGGCCCTCATCTTGCTGATAAGGAGAGGCATGTGGTGTCAGACTGAACTTCCTTACAGAAAGCAAAAAGTCAAGCTTAGGTAAGGACACTTGAACTGTCCCTATGAATCAATTCTCAATCTTTTATACATCCTGGCTCTATTTAAAATATGTGCTTGAGCCCAAACCCCACCGCTGGGAGCTGAGCCTGCGCACCCGCCGCGGGTAAGCCCCTGCGCCCCTCTGCCCTGCCTCTGCGTTCCGGCGACTAACTTCCTGTTCCAGCCCAGCCCAAACCGCACCTCTGGGAGCTGAGCCCGCACGCCGGCTGGGTCAGGATCCTTGGCCTGCCTTCCCTTTCCCGCCCCCCCCCTTTTTTTT
>PVJA010056374.1:0-10833 GCA_004027025.1 Myocastor coypus
TCTCTCCATCAGGTCTGCTCTTGTCTCTATGGATTTCTTCTCTTAATTCCTTTTTGCAAAGATAATGTAAGTCCAACAAAAGTATTACAAAGGGAGTAATTAAGGCAAATCTGTGAAACTGTGGTATAGGGTTTTTTAATGATAAAAATAACATGTATGTTTCTAGAAGATGCAAGCTATGCAGTATAGAGTTTTTAACTTTAACTAAGGCCACACCCTCAGAAGTGACCACTACTAAAATTCCAAGCCTCTTCCCCAGACTTACAGAGATCCTTTCCCAGTCCTCCTCACGGCCCAGGAATTTCCTATTCGCCCTTTCATGGAAAAGTTTTTGGAATGCTAATGAGTTTATTCTAATCTGCCACTTCCAGCACAGCTATGGTGAGAATAAAGACACCAAGGCTTCTTTGTAGTTATGGGTGGCCAAGGGGTCCCAAGTCCAGCCATGGCGGTGGCTATCCAGAACAAAAGCTTTCACCCAGGGCCAGAACCTGGGTCTCATTAATGTGTGAAGAAGGAAGTGGCTTGAGAATGAGTGGCTGTGAGAATGGCCAGAAGCAGGTGAGTACTGTGAGTTGGACTAGGTAGGCCAAAGTCACCTGTGCAGTATGCGGAGAAGGCTCTGCAGGAGAAGTGACCTGCGTGGCGCATTGTGACCTGTAATGACAGTGCCCCAGCTCTGCTGTGTAATCATTTATGCTCTGGGCAGCCACAGCCTCTTATCCTGAGATCCCCCCACCAGCTCACACATGTTTATTTGGGAGCAACAGAGGTTCTGGGGAAACACTGCCAGGTCGCCTTCAAAGACTTTAGCTGGACCGATTGGCGCTGCTTAAAGCCTGTTGAGGGGATGAGGAAAAGTCCTAGCCAGCTCTGCACACAGCGGCACACGGGAGTAGGGCCAGACTTAGCCGAAATGGAGACGGTGGCTCTTCCTCTGAGGAGCGCCGTCCAGTGGCCCTCCTGCCACACAGATGTTCTGAGCACCCACGTAAGAGAACCCTCCCTGGGGCTGTGGAATACCTCTGGACATCTCTGTGTTTTGGATCGTCTCCTAGGTACTGCCTACCATCACAGCCACCCTAGAGGACCCAGAGGTGTCCGTAAAACTCACAGGGAGCAGCACATGTGGCTGCAAGGCTTAGCGAACAGCAAGAATAAAAGCAGCTCTGGGGTGCGACTTATAGATGAAGACATGGACACTCACAAAGAAAGACGAGCTCTGCTGCATGGAGGGAAACACTGGGAGGAGCAGAAAGTTCACGGACTTCACTCCAGAACAGACCCAGAATAAAGCAGCACTTCGGATCAATGCAGAAGGCCGAAGAGATAGCTCAGCGCACAGTGCCTGCCTGGCAAGTGAAAGGTCTTGAGTTCAACTCCCAGTGTAAAAAAAAAAAAAAAAAAATCAATGCTGAATACATATTTTAAATAATGCTAACTGGTAAATAAGAGAAAAAAGTCAAAAGTAGAGTGTTATTTTGTGCTTATGGCCATGTAGGTAAACATAAACAATCTTGGGACAAAGGCAGAATAACAAAAATACAGCTAGGAAAGGAAAGATCCATTGATTTTTTTTTTCTTTTTATCCATGGCTGGCTCAGCCTGCCCTGGGGGTGAGGCTGGCACAGTATGTGATGCTAGGGATCAAACCATGGTCCCTGCAGTTGCCTGAGCTTGCCCAAGCAGGTGCTTTAGACCACTAAGCCATCTCACTGGCCCAAGATCCATGGATTGACAGCACAAAATGAAAAAGAACCACACAAAATTGGAAGGCAAGCAGGAAAATAGTCTTGAACTATTAAATCAGTAGCCATCATATATAGTGTACTCACGAATCAATCAGATAAAAGCACAATTGAAAAGAAAGGAAATGAAACAGGTCATTCATAGGATACAAACCAACTGATGCTGATAGATATTATAGTACTTACAGTCAGGAGGATTTAAAAAAGACATAGATTACTTTTTTTAAAAAAGTCTGCAAAGTTTGCAAGAGTTTATCATTGTTAATGGTAATATTTCTTTAAGCATTCTCCACCGATATTAGAATTGTGTATGGGGACAGCTGTTCTCCAGTGTATTTATAAGATGCACATGAGTTTGCTCACAATTCCAGACTAAGGATCTGTCAGAGAGAAGCAGGTAGAGCCAGTGTGTTACTTCTGATCCTCAGTGATCATTTCGTTGGCTCGAATTTCTTTTTGTCCTTTGTCCTTCTCATTGTTTGCTACGCATTCTGAGTCAAACTTTCACATCTCATTTAGAAATTAGAAAGTAAAGGGGGACTTTTAGGGACACGTGGCAGATAGGGCATTAACATGGATCCCCATGTGCACCCAAGTCAAACAAGAATAGCAACAAGGAGGTTTGGAAGGCCAGACCCAGCCAGAGAAACAGAATGGAAAAGGTGCATTTGGAAAGCAGAAGGGGAAGGGGAGAATTTACTGAGTTAGCAAACCTGAACCAGCAGCAGAAAAAGCCGAGATGCAACCTGGCTCACACTGTAGGCCTTCCGCAGGCTCCGCACTGCTGCTGCACTCCGGTGGAGGACGGGAAAGGCCCAGCTGAAAGCCTCCTGAGAAGCTGCAGGACTCCCCAGCTCCTTCCAGTCTAAGGGCAGAGTGAGGAGCTTTTTCCCACCTGGGAAGCAACCCTAATCCTCTCTGCAGGAGGCCCACTTCCAGAAGTGGGGGCAGCTTTGCTGTCTGGAAGACAACTAAAGAGAAGGACATGGTGGGTGTCGGGGAGCCCTGTGTGCCATCCCCTTCTCATCTCCAGAAGGCCAGCAGCCAGCTCCACCCTCCAGGAGATTCAAAAGTGCTCCCAAGGAGCCCAAAAAGAAAGTAATCAGGGGGCTGGCAAGATGGCTTAGTGGTCTAAAGCACCTGCTTAGATAACAGGGACCACGGTTCGATCCCCGGCACCACATGCTTCACCAGCTCCAGCCCTAGGGCAGACAAAGAAGAAGAAGGAGGAGGAGGAGGAGGAGGAGGAGGAGGAAGAAGACTCACTGCCGGTCACCCTGACCCACCCCCACGCAGGAGGCTGTCAATGGATTTCTGGCACACCACTCTTAAGGCACAAGCAAAGTAGCAAGAATCTCCAGGCAACTACTGAAAGCATTTGTCCTATTTTATTGACTCTAAGACAGAAATATTTGACATCTCAGAACCCAGATGCACCTTACAAATTGATAATAATGTGAAGTCACCGTTGGCCTAGCACTGTGCAAAACAACCGCAAGGACACCTCACTGTCTGATCAATAAAGCTTGAGTGTCAGAGTACTGGAGTCAATAAAACATGGCAGTATGAAGGCTAGAAATCAAGCGAACCAGGAAAAGAGAGAGAGGAGGAGTGTCATCCCAAGCCATTGCTAACATCCCTGGAGGGAGAAATCTTCTAAAAAGAAACATTCAGTCGCTACTCCATGGGATCCCTCATGAGAGTAAAGCCAAATGTAAATGAAGAGAGTCACCAAAGATGGACAGAGGGACACAGCAGTGGATATTTCGCAAATGCAAATGGTTTGAAAAAGGGGCCCAGCAGGATGGCTCAGTGGTCTAAAGCGCCTGCTTGGGAAAGCTTGGGCGGCCTCAGGGACCGCAGTTCGATCCCCGGCACCACATGCTGTGCCAGCCCTGCCCTCGGGGTGGGCTAAGCCGGCCATAAAAATGAGTGAATAAACAAATAAAGGTTGTGAAACAAACTTTAAAAAAAAGAGAGAGAGAGCAAGGGTGAGGGATGAGGGGAAATAAGAAGAAAGACAGGCCCTATGTGAGAACCAGGCAACCTCCCTAAATGCAAGCATCCATGCCTGTGCTAACTAACATTAATAATATGAAAACTTTGGGCCAGCCAAGTAGCTCAGTGGATTAAATAAAGCACCTGCAAGCAGGACCAGGGGGTGGGAGTTTGATCCCTAGACCTGCTGTGCCAGCCCCACCTGCAGGGTGTGCTGAGATGGCAATTGAGGGGGTGGGGTATGACTATAATATCAATTAATTAATAAACGGCAAGGTCAGCAAGATGGCTCAGCAGTCTAAAGCACCTGCTTAGGGAAGCTTAGGCAACCGCAGGGACTGGGGTTTGATCCTCAGCACCACATGCTGTGCCAGCTCCACCCCCAGGGCAGGCTGGGCCGGCCGTGATATAAATAAATAAATAAATAAATAAATGGCATTAGAGTATCGTGGGGGGAAAGGAAGAAGATGAAGCAGTGGCCTAGGAGGGTGGGTGACGGCAAAGCCCAACATGATGGCTGCTCTTTGTTGGAAAGAGATGCCCCTCTAGTTTGCGACTGATTCAAAGATCTGAATAAGGTTTTTTCAAGAAAACTGAAGTCCAGCACGCCTCCAGCTCTGCCCAAGTAGCGGACCTGGCTTTGAGTTGTGACACGCACCTATCAGAATAAGCAACAAAAGCCGGGCATGGTGGCTCACGCCTGTAATTCCAGCACTTGGGAAGCTGAGGCAGGAGGATCGCTGCAAGTTCGAGACCAGCCTGGGCTACAAAAGTGAGCTCAAAGCCAGCCTGAACTGCACAGTGAGACCCTGTCTCAAAAAGCCAAAAAAAAAAAAAAAAGAATAAGCAACAATGACACAGGGAAATAACAAAGGCCGCAGTGAGCTCCATGCAGCGCCGGACAGTGTAACAGGGCAAAGCAATCCCTTGGTTCTACGTGACATGACGGGCAAACTCACGACCCGCACTGTGAAACCAGCCACCCATGAGGAGTTCACCAGCTCCAGGAGGGTGGGAGGACTGGCACCCCGAGCAGCGTGCCAGTGAGGAGCAGAGAGGACCACCCTGGCCTCCCAGCAGAGGACAACCGCTCAACCCACTCAAGCAAAAAAATGAGTAAAGGTGTTAGGCTTTTTATTTTTATTTTTTTAAGGGAAATTTTTATTTTTTTCTTGATTTTATTTTATTTATTACTTTTAATAAGAAATAACAATATGACCTTTTCAAAACACGTTAGTAGTACATTTGCAATAAGTGACACGTTGCATACTGTTGTCCTCATACAGAGCACAGGGTAGGCTTTTTATAAACGTATGTATTTTACCACTACAGAAGTGAGTATGGAGAGAAGCGGGCAAAGCTTGCCTGTGGCTGCTTCTGCCGAGCAGGACAGGAAGCCGTTGCTTTTTAAGCAACCAGGGGACATGATTATAATACTCCACAGTATACAGCTTTCTACATATGTAGAGCTTCTATCAAAACAGAAGTCAAATTTTTGTAAAAAGGAACAAAGAATCGCTGAGCACAGGCTTTTGCAGCAGATGTGGATTTGACTGCCAAATATGTCCCTAGCTCTAGCTGGACCCTCTCTAGCCAGGCCTCAGTTTCCTTATCTATAAACTAGCTTAGTGCCCAGGACTGCCATGAGGATTAAATGAGAAAACATAGCTAGTGAGGCTGGGCCACATGGAAGGTTTCTGCACACCCCCTCAGCTCTTGGATTAGCTCCGATTCCACCTTCAGAGAGTCTGGGCTTTGGAGCCAGGCATGGTGACACGCACCTGTGGCCCAGCTTTCAGGAGACTGAAGCAGGAGGGTCACCGTGAGTTCAAGACCAGCCTGGGCTACAGAGTTTAAGGGAAAACTTGCAGGTCCGTGTGTAGCTCAACTTCTTGGTTTTGGAGATGGAGAGAGCTCAGTCAGCATCCTGCAGCCTCAGTGACTTCTCAGGAGTTCCCCGGCACTTGTGTGGTGCCTCACTGTCTCACATACCCCCCTGAATGGGGTGAAATTCAAATGTTCTCGGTCAGAGACAAGCAGAAACAACACAGCAGTAAAGAGCTTTAGAGCCAGGCGTGGTGGCACAGCCCTGTGATCCCAGCGTGAGGTGAGGCCGGCCGGGGCTACAGAGTGAATCCCACTCAGCTGTGGCTTTTACAGGTCAGTGGCTGCAACCAGAGACTGTACTCATTAGCGACACACATCAGACTTGCGTGTGTAAGCATCGTATTGCCTCCTTATTGTAAGACAGTGAAAGAGTAAATAAGATTCAAATAGATGTCATGCAGGGAAAGAAGCTGCTCAGAAGCAAAGAACAACTGAGGTGCAGGAGAGGAGGCGCAAATTCCTTCTTTAGCTACGACAATGGTGCTATTGATTTTTCCTAGTTCACTGAAAGGCGCAGTGTGTTGTTCGATCCATCTCACACGCCCGTGGCGGTTGAGAACCTGTGTGGACCTGAGGTCTCGAAGCTTAGCTAAGGAACTCAGCGGCTGCGCAACCTGGGGTGTGAAGGGCACGCCCTTACCTCTCCAGGTCGTTGCTCAAGGGTCAACCTAGAGGTTTAGAAGGTTAACTTAGCGACTCTTCAGGGGGCCAGGGTCTTCACTCGGTAAACATCCTGAGCCTGTGCAAAAGAGGGCCCCCGGATGGTGTGGGCTTGGGCAGAGAGCCGGCCTACATGCACAAGAGGAAAGAAGGCCTGCTCTGCACCCCACCCCTCCTTCCCACCCTCCACCCCCCACCCCGCTCTCGAGGCCCTTGCTTTCTCCTGCAGGGGCGACCGGCTGCCCTCTGCCACGTGTCACCCTCCCTGCCTTGGAGCCCACCAAAGACAGACTGAAATCTCCACGCCCCGTGAGCTCACTAAAGCTTTCCTTCCTGAGCTTGGGCTTTTAGTCTCAGCAAGCAGAGAAACGCAGCAGACGGCGCCTGCTTCTGGTCATCTGAGCAGCTACTTTGGAGGTAAGGTGCACTATAATAACTATTGTTAATTTCCTGCCATTTAGTTTTGAAATTCTGCATTTCTATTGTTTTTTCTTATTCTCTTTACAATAAAGTTGTTTAAAAATAAGCTGGTCCAGAAGTTCGACTCGCAGGGCAGGGGCCATACTTCAGAGGCACGGCACCTGCTTGGCAAGCACGAGGCCCTGAGTTCAATTCCTGGCACTAAAATAAAAGCTGAAACAGAAGTTTGGCTCACAGTGTTGCCTTCCTCACGCCTGATTTGCACCTCCGCCTGGGGTTCGGGGATCTTTGCCTGTGATTTTCTGGAAATGCTTGAAGGAAAATGTACTAGTTGCTCCAGCGTGGGCGAGCAGTCACAGTTGGAGAAAACACTTCATAAACAAAAAGCTTGGGGGTCAAAGGCTAGTGACTAGACAAGTTCGGGTCATTCAGGCTTTGAAAACATGGGCTGGGTGAAAGCACAGGTGAGCTGAAGTGGGGGGGGGCAGTGGGAGAACGCTGGGAATGTGGCCCTGGGTGGGAGGAGGAGCGTGGCTGGAGCCTGAGGGACCTATGAGGTCACATGGGGCTGTGGTGCCGCGAAGGCCTCTGAATCTCATACATACACAGCTGCGGTGAGCGCCACCCTCGGGCCCTGGGAAAGAAGCCATTGGGATGAAAGCGCTGATTTCTAGGCCCCAAGATGGCTCAGCAGTCTAAAGCACCTGGTTAGGCAAGCTTAGGCAACTGTAGGGACCGAGACTGGATCCCTAGCACCGCATGCTGCACCAGCCCCACCCTCAGGGCAAGCTGAGCTGGCCATAATAAAAATAAAAAATAAAAATAAAAAGCACAGAATTCTCCTTATTCTCTTTAACTAGAGCAAAGATAGAAGACTTTCTATCCTGCGACGGCCCCTCACGCTTCCCTCAAACATCACCAGCCTCTTCCGCCTTTCTCTCAGCTTAGGCAGCATCCACGTTCCCTCCCTGCAGAAAGGCTATAAAGCAAAAGCAGTTTTGAATTTGGGGGAACTGACTCCTTTTCATTCTTTATATGTTCTAGATGGAAATCCTTTGTCTAAGGGACAAATGGTCCTAATTTTTCCCATTCTGTGGCTTCTTTTTCCACTCTGATGATGATTTCTTTCGTTGTGCCAAACCCTTTTAGTAAGGTAAGATCCCATTTGTGGATTCTCTGTGCTACTTCCCTTGAAGTCTGGGTTTTGTTCATGAGGTCTCTGCATGCCAGTCTTCAATATTTCCACCTATGTTCTCTGCTATCATATTTGTGTATTTTAAAATTTTGATCACAGATCCATTTTGACTTGAGTTTAGTGCTTGGCGATAGGCATGAGTCTAGTTTTAGGCTTGTGGAAAACCAGTTTTTCTAGCACCATTTAATTAAAGAGGCTTTTTTTTTTTTTTAACTACAGTGTCTACAGGGTCTCACTGCACAGATTGGGCTTGTAGTGATCTTTCGTGTTTTTTAGCCTCCCAAGTGCTGGGATTACAGGCACACACCACCACGGCCCAGTCTCATTTGCTGGCTCAGTACACCAAGGGTGAAGCCAGCATGGCAGGCTGGTGATTGAACCCCTAGCTCCGGAGTCTGCCTAAGCAGGCACTTTAATCTGCTGACCTACTTGGCTGGCCCGAGGCTATCTTTCTTGTAGCGAACAGTTTTTGGCCCCTTTGTCAAAGATAAAGTGGCTGAGTGTGTTTGTAGTTATGTCTATATCTTCTATCCCACTGGTCCTCAGGCCAATTTCTTTGTTAATACCATGCTGATTATATCATAGTAGCTCTGTGGTATAATTCCAAGTCCAGTATTGTGATGCTCCCTGACTTACCTTTTATTACCCAGAATTCCTTTTGCTGTTCTAGGTCTCTCTTGGCTCCACATGAGTGTAAGGAGTGTTTTCTCTAGTTCTGTAGAGGTATATTAATGGTATTTTGATCAGGATTCCATTAAATCTGTAGAAGAATTTTAGGAGGATGGCCATTTTCACTGCAGGAGTTCTTCCTATCCATGAGCAAAGTGTGTATCTCCACTTTCTGGTGTCTTCTTCTAGATCCTTGTTCAGTGTATTCCAACGTACAGATCTTTTATTTCCTTTGTTAGATTGATTTTTAAGTATTTCATGTTTTGGATGCTCTTATAAAACACATGGTTTCCCTAATTTCCCTCTCTGATATTGTTGCTTGTGTGCAGGAATGCTATTGATCCTGGGGCCCTGACTTTATATCCAGCTAAACTGCTGTATTTGATTATTAAATGAGGAAATATTTTGGTGGCATTTCAGGGGTCTTCTATGTAGAGTGTCAGGTCATCTGCAAATAGTGGTAATTTAACTTCTTCTTTTTCTATTTATAGTCTTTCTATTTCTTTCTCATGTCTAATTGCTTTGGCTATTGTTTCCAGAACTATACCGAACAGGAGTTGTGGTAGTGGACATCCATGTCTTGTTCCTGATTTTAGAGTGAAAACTTTCAAGTTTTGAACATTTAATATGACATAATCTGTTAGTTCATCATAGATGGCTTTATGAGGTTGAGGTAAAGAACATCTACTCCAATTTTCTGTAGGGTTTTATCATGAATGGGTGTTGGACTTTGTGAAATGCTTTTCCTGCCTCTATTGAGATGATCATGTGATTTTTGTCTGGTTATGTTCACATGGTGTATTATATTTCTTGATTTGTGCAGTTGAGTCACCCCTGATCCCTGGGACCAATCCTACTTGGTCATGGTGTGCCATCAGCTTCCTGATGCGTTGATGCATCCTGCTTGCCAGCATCTCATCCAAGAAGAATGCACACTTCTTACCTGAAAAAATGCAAATGGAAAATTAATATAGGAAAAAAATGTCCAGCATCGCTGACCCTCGGAGAGATGCAAGTTAAAACACTTGAGATTCCATCTCACTCCAGAAAGAACAGCCGTCATCATGAAGCTGTTGGAGGTACGGGGAAAAAAGGACTCCTTCTCCAGATGTTGGGAGTGTAGAGTGGTACAACGACTGGGGAAATCAGTGTGGAGATTCATTAATAAGCTAGGATCGGAGGCCCCATTTGACCCCGCTACTCTAGGTTGGGGAGATAGCTCCATGGCACAAGTGCCTGTCTGGCAAGTGCAAGGTCGTGAGTTTGAACCTCAGTCCCTCAAGAAAACAAAAACAAAAAACATCATAGCACAGTGACATGTGTGCACCCATGTTTATGGCAGCACCACTTGCAATGCCTAAATCTTGGAGACAACCCAAATGTCCCTCAACCAAAGAATGGACAAAAATGATAAGTTTCATTCTTATACGGAGGAGTCCTCCTGAGCCATAAAGAAAGACAAGCTTGAGACTTTTATAGATAAGTAAGTACAATGAGAGACCATACTCATCATTGAAATACATCAGACTCAAATGTGTAAACCTCGTGTTGTCTCACTGGTAAGAGAAGATGACTGAGTAAACGGGACCCAAACGTACCAGAGATACAGGGCTGTTCACGGGAAAGGAGAAACTGCGAGGGGAAAGGGAAGAAAGGGAAAAAGAATTAGCTAAAATAGTTATACTGCTAATTTTTCTTAGTTCGTTAAGAATAAAGGTTTATACTAATACTGTTTAGACAATATCCCATGCCTATATCTTGTACTCTAAGTAACTACTCTGACAATAAAAATACACAATGAATTATTTTAACTCTCATAGTGTCTTGTTTTGAAAAAAAAAATTTTTTTTCTTGCGGGACCAGGGTTCAAACTCATGACCTTGCACTTGCCAGGCAGGCACTTGTACCATGGCACTATCTCCCCAGCCCCATCTTTTTTTTTTTTTTTTTTTTTTTTTTTTTTTTTTTTTTTTTTTTTTTTTTTTTTTTTTTTTTTTTTTTTTTTTTTTTTTTTTTTTTTTTTTTTTGTCTTCTTGTTGTTATTGTTTTCTTTGTAAAAGAAAAAAGAAAAAGAAGAGGAAAAAGCAACACTTTTAAATGTTTTCCAGGCTGGGCAGAGTGGTGCAAACCTGTGATCCCAGCACTTGGGAAGCTGAGGCAAGAGGATCTCTATGAGTTTGAGGCCAGCTCCATGGTGAGTGTAAGGGCAGCCTACATAACAAGACTTGAACTCTAAAGAAGAGAAAATGATTTTTT
>PVJA010056375.1:0-10834 GCA_004027025.1 Myocastor coypus
AAAAAAAAAAAAAAAAAAAAAAAAAAAAAAAAAAAAAAAAAAAAAAAAAAAAACAATACTATCACAATAGCTCCAAGAAAATTTAAGTTCTGATGAATTAGCCTAAACAAGAAAGTGAAAAACTTCCATAATAAAAATAATAGTACTCTGAAAAAAGACATCAGAGAAGACATCAAAAAAGACAAGACATCTCTTATTATAAGAGAAGCAGAACCAAAAATAGATAAAACACCAAAGTTAATATATAAATTCAATGAAACCCCGTTAATACTCCAACAACATCCCTAAAAACTCAAATTAGTTTAATTAATTAATTTTAGGGCTATGCAGATGGCTTAGTGGCAGAAGTGCCTACCTAGCAAGCTCAAAGTCCTGAGTTCAATCTCTGGTACCAAATAGAAAAAACAATAATTGCAATAGTTTATGTTTGACATATATATTGATTTACACTCATTCTGGGCAGTCGGGACATGGAAGTAACACATCTAACTCTTTTTCTGTTCCTTTTCCTGCACCTCTCTCTGTGTCTCTTGGTCCTGTTTCATTGGTAAAGGATCTGTTTTTCTGTTGAGCATTAAGTAAGAGACAGAAGAGCAAAAAGCTCATACCACAGCAGTATATGTGCACTAAATTTTGTAGCAGTGTAATTTGTTATAGCTAATTCCGGGCAACAACCTAGATGACCCTCAGCTAAAGAATGCATAAAGAAGATGTGATATTTTTACACAATAGAGTATTATTCAGCTTTAAGACAGTATAAATTTGAATCATTAGTAGGAAAATAAATGTATCTAGAGAACGTACTCATAACTGAAAAAAAAAAAAAATTCAGACCCACAGGTGAAAACATCATATCATCTCTTTAGTATGAGCACCTGAAAGAGAATAATGGAATCTAAAGGGTATAATAGATACTAGACAAATGAAGTGAATTTATTGAAAAGGAAATAGTTACTAGCTGAGGAGAAGGACAGGAGAGAGAATGGCAAAAGAGATTTAGCCATATATGTAAGCAGGGCAGTTTGGGAATCCATACTGTACTTTACTGCTGGTCAGTGGAAAGAAGTAGTTAATTCTTTAATTGTTTTGATCTCTCTTTTAAAATTGTTTTTTTATTCTTAATTTTCTTACAGTTTTTCTTTTTCCTATTTTACGTACATGTATCTGGTGATATGAATAATTGGCTGCAAAAAATGACATTAGGTGTTACAATACTTTGAAATTCTATATCACTGGTAACGTTTTTATTTTAATTTTAATTTGTACTCTATTTACAAAATAAAAAATTCCATAAATAAAAAGTAATCCTAGGAAGCAAGATCAAAGCAGGCAGCATTGCGACCCTGAGTTTCAAGCTATTGCACAAAGTGACTAAAAGCTGCATGGCATTTGCACAAAATAGACACACAGGTCAGTGGTAGAACAGAATTATGGCTGCAGAAAAAATACAGGTACCCAGTCATCTGATCTTTGCGAAAAGAACTGAACGCATACACTGGAAAAGAGAAAAGAAACTTTATTGGCTATACACATGCAGAAAACATTTCTCATCATTTACTGGATAAATATATCAAAAGCCTAGATATTAAAAACCAGACAAACTCCTGAAAGAAAAAAAAAAAAAGTGTAGGTCTTGAAAACCTTCGTGTATAAAGACATAGACATAAAGTTGGGACTTTATTAAATAATTCTAATTGAATAAGAAGTAACATTAAGAATCAATAAATGGAGTTGCATAAAATTAAAAAGCTGCTGAACAGCAAAACAAATAAATGATAAATTAAGCACATCAACAGCAGAATGGGAAAGTATTACCCAGCTACTCCATGGACAGAACAATACTGTCTAGATTATACAAAGAGCTCAGAAAATTAGACACCAGAAAATAAAAGATCCAATAAAAACAGGCAATTGAAACAAATAGTCACTTTTCTGAAGTGCTGGTAGCCAAATAAATACATGAAAAATGGCCAATATCTTTGGCCATCTGAGAAATGCAAGTTCAGACAGCACTGATATTCTATCTAACTCCAGAAAGAATGACTATTATCAGAAAATAAAATAAAAAAATATTGCTGCAACTGCAGGAAAAAAAAAGATGCTTTCTTCATTGTTTTTGAGAATGTAGTCGGCTACTGTGAACATCAGATTGTAGTTCCCTCAAGAAATTAAAAATATAAATTCCATTTGATGGGACTAGTTCTTTTCTACATGTCTTTCTGAAGAAGTAGAATATCATCTTACATCTCTACTCATGTTCATCGCAACACAACTCATAATAACTAAATGTTTGAAGTGATCTATAGATCCAACAGATGAAAAAGTAATAGAAAGTGTGGTGTACAATATAACATAAACAATGCAGTAGTACACTGTCATAAAGAAAGATGAACTCGAGTCATGCAACAATAAAAAAAGATTGTCTCTTGAGACCATATTGTTAAGTGAAATAAATCATACACTCAAGCATAAATATTGCATGTTTTTTATGTGAAAAAGCCTAAGTACAATCATTTAGACAATACAGTATGTACCCAACTTACAAAATAGTTCTATTTCCGAAGAACATTGGTGGTTTTGATCGTATTTCTAATAAAGTGAGTGCTATGTACCTTTGACACAAATATATAATGAAAAACATAAGGCAAATGCAGTAAGCCCCTAACTGCACTATGGTACTGTAGATTTTACAGCATTGAACAGTAAGCACAGAGGAACACAAATCTGACGATGTCTGGCAGACATGTGGGCTAGTTGCGTGGTTTGTCTCCATCAAGCAATCTCCCTAATGAGGTCCCTATGTACATGTGAAAGTTCACAGTATAAATGTTCCAATTTTGGAGACTACTGTATAATGTAGGGAAATGGATTCTTGGCAAGCGAAAGAAGATCTAGAGAAGGAAGAAACAGAGTGGAATTAGAAACAATTACAGTGTTATGTACACGGACCAACTCACTTCAGTAATTATAATCCTTTACTTCAGCAGGCATGTAAAATTGTAAATGTGGAAGATGAAATCTTGTACAATGTAAAAAGAAATGTTTGCTGCATCATAGTGACCACACTGACCAGCACCTAGACTTCTTGTTGCTCAACACACATTATGTAACTTCTCCAAGGACATAATATAAACTACTTGGCACATGATAGTGTACGCAGTGATCAGAAATGAGTCTGAAAGTCAAGATGTACTACAAATTCTGAAACTCTCAAAATCTACCACTTGTTACTGATCACCAGTAGGAGAAAAGGAATAGGGTTTTTAATTATTTAGGCATAAAAGCTAGTTATTTATTTTTTTTATTATTTTTTCTTTTTGGTGGGACCAGGATTCGAACTCACGACCTTGCACTTGCCCAGCAGGCACTTGTGCCTCGGAGCTATCTCCCCAGCCCCAAAAGCTAGTTATTAATATAAAAATTTATTTAGGAAACTATTTGAGAGCAAATGCACCTGAAATTAGCCATAATTTAAGTCTTAAATTCAGAGCCTTTTTATTTTTGTTTCTTTTTCTAAGCATAACCCAAGTCATCTGCATTATAAATGTTATTCAGACACAGGGAAGTTTTAGTAATTTATTTGAGATAGAAAGTGGTTTAGAATCATAGAGAGCTGGAACTTCAAAATTATTGTTTCAGAATTGATGTGAAGTCTGATTAGTCACTTCCCAGTAGGTCTTACTGTGTTAATAAGTTTTTTTGGTGTAGTATTACATAGAATTTCTGATTTATTATAGAGATCTCTGAAAGTATAAGTTATCATTTCATAATTTATTGTTTTTAGGTTTAAATATATATTTCCTACAGTTTATTTTCTCACACAGCCTATGAATACAACAGCTGCACTATGGTACTCACTTTTATTCAGTTCACTTATTAATGAACTACATTTGTGCTTGGGAAATTATTTTTAGAAATCTGTTCACCAAAAATGATCTCTCCTCTATAATTATACCACCAAAAGCCAGACAAAATTCCATCTTCAGGAAGATAGATGTGCTACTTTAACATTTTAATGAGAAGTTTAAATTTATTTTTGAGAACACTTCAGTTAGTCCAGGTTATTTTAAATGTGAATAAATGCAAGCACTCAATATCTGCAGTGGGAAACCAAGGTAGTTGATTATAGTTCTATAATACAGGTAGTCAGCATATGCCTGATATAAACTTATCCAAAGTTCCTTAATTTATCCCAGGAAGATTTACCTTCATGTGAACTTTTCTCACCTCTGAATGACCTCTGCTTAGCTTGTGCTGGTATCTTTTTTGTCCCTAGAGTCAGGCTGATAAACACCACAAGGAAGAGCAACTTTTCACTAACCGTTTTCCCTCAGGGTCTAGCACACTAGAGAGAGATGCTTAGTCCCAGTAGTTGAAATGCAAAACTATACCTAACCACTGTACAAATGGAAGAAACTAGGAGCGCCTTAGTCTTAATATTTGCTTTGTTACTCAATTATGATACTGAAGTGAAATCAGTGGGGAAATACTTATTTCTCCTTCATCTCGATTAATATATGAATATAATTTTCTGTATCCAACAATGAAATATTTATATATATCAAGGTAAGATTAAGAAAAATTATATATAAGTATGTAAAATATAAAAACATATTTTATTGTAAATATTTTTACAAGTTATGTTTACATTTTATACATTGTTCCAAGAAGCCAAATAGAAATTGATTGACTAGGGCCAGGGGTATAGCTCAGTGACATAAGCACCTACCTGACAAGTATGCAATCCGAAGTTCCATCTCTGGTACAAAAAAAAGGGAAGAAATAAATAAATTGATAGATTATACATAAACTACAGAGCAAACAACTACTTAGCTTTCAAGAAAACAGTAGTTTGTGCATCCCAACTACCTGGATTTATCAAGGTCACCTTGCATGTACAAATTAATAAAAGCATAAATACAGAAAGATAAAATTTGAAGAATACAAAACATAAACATATATTTTCAATGAAAAGTGTTGGTGAATAACGCTTTTTCACCAAAAACTGCATCCATACTTCAGTATTTTGCCAACTATTAAGTATCCAGCAGCTCAAGGCCACCGCTTTCATCACCTCTTGTATTTGTAGAGCCCAAAGATAATTTGCATGAATGTCATGACAATAAATTTAATAGCAAATGTTTATACATATATATGTAACAGGATATACATAAGCATATTTATTGTCCATGCAATGCATTCAATTTTTTTAACATAAGTCCTGTAGACAAAAAATATATATAAGAAAAATACAGGAAAAATTCATAAAATTCACTACCCAGGAAGATATAAGCTTTTCTGCTAACTAGCATTAAATCAAAATAAGCATTTATTTATTTTTCTAGATTCAGTAAAAGAGAAAAATAGACTTTCTAAGTAATTTATTCATACCATCCACATACCTTACAAATATTTCATTTATCAGTATTTTTATTTGATCATAATTTTTATTATGTTCAGTGTTTTGTAGATCTTTTATCAGTCTCAGCCATCTGGATGAGACACGTCCATTGCATGACCAATTTGCTCTCTGTGAAATCCTGACAGAATGTTTTCTCACTAGGTGAATCTCCTTAGGCACACTATACATTGTTGATCCCGTTTCACTGTAGCCCCATAATCTCCTTGAACAGACAATTTGGGATATAACTCAGTATAGGCTATAACAGTACAGGTTCTCTTATATCCTGAGTCCTCACTGACCTTGAAGGGTAAAGGTCAAAATATTCACTATCCTTATAGCCCTTGTTTTTCTCTAATTTTTGGTCTACAAACTTAAATAACACAGTTTCAGGGTAAATCCAGGGGCTTTGACTGACCTTATCAGATACAATAGTTACATTTTTGTTGTATAGGTCTTCTGTTATCTTGATCTTATCCATCTGGCAGAAAAATCTAACCAAGCAGTACATAAAGGAAAGCTGTATTAGTATGCTGAGCTTTAAAAGGCTCAAGTCAACAGCTTCTGACATTGTCAGTTCTGCTGATAACCCACTGTTATTGTGGACTATTGTGCCATATACAAAGCTACTTTCTTTTAGTTCAATGAGAAGAAATATTTGTACTAATAATGTTTAGAAAAGATATCATATCTGCCTCTTGTACTGTGAGCAACTACTAGGAAGACAATATGTAATGTATTAAATATTGTCCTACCAGCCTGTTTTGAAACTGTCTCAATATTATTTCTTCCCCACTAAAATTAATAAAAAAAAATTTTATTATGAAATAGATAAAAAGAAAGAGAAATTGAGGAGTGTAATAATGCAAATTGCCGCCATGTACTGATCTTCTAGCACAGTCATGCATTTGCGGCTAAATTTGTTTTAGAAATTTTTCTAGTAGTTTGTTATCAAAACATTTTGGAGTAATTTTAATATACAGCATGATTTAATATTACAGATATTATAGTGGTTTGCGGTTTTCAGGAAAAATAATACAATAGGGGATACATATTTATAGAATTATTTTATAATGAATCATCCAAAGAATCATGTACAAAGAATGCAGGACAGATGTCCACACACTAACGATTGAACAATGCAGCTGAGGGCCTGGCTCCTAATATCCTGTATGAGTCCAGCTCAAGATCTAGATCTCATAATAATGCTTCCCACAATCCAGCAAGAGTCCTATCACCCATGATAGTATCTCATGAAGTCCTGTATCATGAATCTGCCCTGGGAAGCCTGAAAGGTCAGTTCTGGTGGCTAGAAAGCGTGTACCAGCAAAGTGCACAGATCTGTGCTAGTGGCCTAAGGGATCTGAACTGAATCCAGAAAACAATGATCAATAAAAGAAGTAGAGCTCCCCTGAAAAAGATCAAAACCAAACTCAGCAACAGTGAAGTTCCAAGCTCCTCAAATGGTAAGAACAGCTGATCTCTTTTGAGGAAAGCCAATGTCACTAGCTTCTCCAGCAGATGGCAGTGAACCAACCATCTTCCCTTCCCGAGACAGGAAGCAATGCTTAGGGTGAGGAACAGTTCTCCTCTAAAATGACTCACAACCATCCTCAGTGACAATAACATCCTGAACCAGTACTCTAAAGAGAACAGCCAAGTGCATCAGAACAGCAAACATGACAAGGTCCCCCAACAGGATAGCTGAAGAGAACCAACAGCTCCCAACAGCTCCCCAACAGCGTCTCCAAACAGCTTCTCTAACAGCCTCTCAACAGTATCCATAGTTACGCATTTTGTACTTTAGACAACAATGCTCAGGTGGGCCTACCACACTTAGTTCAGTCCATCTGAGTGTAACTATTTGATTGCCAGTTGTCAATCACTATGTAAATGCTTCCGGATATGTCTGAAATCTATGTGGAAGAAGAAAGAGAAGGAGAAGGAGGAGGAGAAGGAGGAGAAGGAGAAGGAGAAGGAGAAGGAGAAGGAGAAGGGGAAGGGGAAGAGGAAGAGGAAGAGGAAGGAGGAGGAGGAGGAGGAGGAGGAGAAGGAGAAGAAGAAGAAGAAGAAGAAGAAGAAGAAGAAGAAGAAGAAGAAGAAGAAGAAGAAGAAGAAGAAGAGGAAGAACAAGAAGAGAGATAGAAAGATAAAAACATAGAGCTGGTTGGATAGCTTAGTGGATTAAAGCACTTGCTTAGGCAGATGCAGCCCCACTTGGTTTTGATCACTCCATTTGCCATGCCAGCTGCACTCTCGAGGCACCCTGAGACTGTGATTGAGGCTGGGCATAGTGAAATGTTTCTGTCACTGCAGCGCTTTGAAGACTGAAAATAGGAACATCACTACAAGTCTGATGTGTGTCATAAGACCCTTTAGACCTTGCACAAAAAGAGAGAGAGAAAGAGAGAGATATCATAATACCACCTCTAAAATTCTGTATCTTAGGGAAATAAATATAAGAACAGAGAAATCGCAGGAAAAAATAAAACTTTTTAAAAAGAAAATGTAGAGTGGAAAATATAAAACTTAAAAGCACAGTAACATTATTTCTTTGATGTGTCTCATTATAAAGGTTGCTGGAAAGAATAACTGAACTTGAAGACAAATTTAAAAAATCACCAAAAGATATTTTAAAAAGATGAATGGAGTCTTTTTAAACTCTGAATTAATAATACAGTGAAATGTTGACATTAGCGTCTTAAAAGAGAAGGGAAAGATATGTGACTAAAACTAAAAGAAATGACGGCTAAAAAAAAAAAAAAAAAAAAAATCTCCCTATTTAGCAAAAGGCCAATGGTTAAATTGAGGACCAGCAAGTGGTGCTACTGCCTACTATTGTAGTGGTTTGAAAGTCCACAATTATTGCAATTCAAAAGTGATATGAGAAAACATACCACAAGTAAACTTCTGGAACTAAAGAGAAAATACATGCATACGAAGTAGGAAGAAGAAAGAAATGTGTTAAAGCAAATACTGTGACACTCATATTACTTTGTTAAATGAAATTCTGTATTACTTGCATTGTTTCATTTTAATTCTAATTTGCACCGTCTTTGTCTTTAAAAAGTACAAGTTAAAGAACAGGATCTTATGAATAGTCGTATAATATATTGCTTAGCGTGTAACATTACCTTGAATGACAGAGCATTTATCATCTGAAACCACAGAGACCAGGGGTACTGACATATTTATTTTTCAAGTGCTGAAGGATAACAGCTGTTACATATGCTTTCTATGTGTTGCAAAACCATCGTTCAAAGATATGAGTAATATTAAGACATTTGTAGACAAAAGAAAAATAAGACTTCCTTTTCAAACATAACTTTATGAAGCTCCCCAATTAAAAAGGATTGATTCAAGATGAAGCCTAGAAGTTACATCAACCATTTTAGCCTTGCTGGGATATAATATCTGCCATCCATAAGTTAAAAGAGAAGATTTCACTCGGACTCACAAGTTCACACGTGGAAAGCAGCTTCCCAGGATGAAACATTATGCTAGGGAAGCTCAGCTCAGAAAAACTTACTTAATCCATGGCAGTCATAAAGCAGAACAAAGGAAGGGAGGAGTCAGAGAGGGAAATATATACTCTTCCAGTTTACATCCCCAGTGACTTACTACTTCTTTTCAGGATCCAACTCCTCATCACAACTTAGTCATGAACTCATCAGTGGCTTAGCCCATAATGTAGTGTACTATCTTCACAGTTCAATTTCCTTCTTATAATGCTTTATTGAGACATTTTTTATCTAAAGCATACATTCTATCCCTAGCAGTCAAAGATCTCATATCTATCTCATTGTACAAAATGCATTTAGTACATTTCTAAGAGCCACCAAATTCTTACCTTCCATATGGTTGAAATGTCTAAATTCAAAGTTAACTGTCAGAGTTTAGGAAAATTCTTTGCTCTGAGCACCTTTCAAATAAAAAACAACATCAAATTCTTCCAAAACAAATTTGGAAAATGTAAGTATCCCCATTACAAAGAGAAAAATCTAGTGATAGAAAAGAACTGAAAAAGCATGGTACCAGAACCTACCAGTGAAAGCTTTGATTTCTATAGTTCTGTCCAATATGTGAGTCAAGTTCTGGAAAGTGGTAAGCTATAAGTGGCCTGGACAGCCCCTATGGCCTTGCACTTGGAATGACGTGGCTTACTGCTTGTGGAATCCTTCACCAAATATTCCATGTCACTGGTGTCTCCTACTTTTTGAGGTATGTGTTGTGCTTTGGGCTTAAAACAGATCTTCATACACTATAATTTCAGTACCACATAATCTAAATCCAGTCTTTCTTCTTTATGCAGAGTGAAAATTTCTATAACCTCATAATGGGAATGCTGTATGATGGATAAATCAGGACCATATGCATTACATATAGTTCTGCCCCCAACTTAAGAAGTAGTGAGCATCCCACATCATAACGCTACAGTTTTCCAAGTATCCAGATACCTGAATGTTGAAACATATTCAAGGAAGTCAACTTGCTAGGCAGTCCTGATTGATCAAGAAGCTTGGGAACTCTCTTCCTAAATGAAAGCTTTATATTTTGTGCCCATGGGTCTAGGCTGTTAAGGTCTTGCTGATTCCTGAGATACACTTAAGCCCTCTTTCCTAATGTCCTGGTACAAAGAAATTGGCTTCCCTATATTGCTAATAATTCAGCAGCTATGATCTCCCTGGCTCCAACTTTGTGAATATTTCCTTCCTGATAAAATTACAAACTTCTCACATCTGTATTTTGCTCTTTGCTTTTACTGAAGATCTGGCAGAAAGCAGCCAGCAATATCCATTGTACAACCTGAATATTGGGCTTATTTAAATTTATCTTTGTGAGGTTAATTATTCCATTTGTAGTAACCTTGATCTCTTATAGCCTCAGGGGATAACAAAGATGGAAATAAATTTTCTCCTGGATTGTAACACAAATTATTTTTATTTCAAATGTCAGTAGAGACTTTTTGTTAAAATGAAACTGCCTGAGCCTGACTTTCACTCTTCTCATTCCTGTCAGAATTTTGATCTGCTGAGCTGAGACCAAGATCAACTTCAGGCTTGGGTTACAGTACTATAGGGCTTCTCTAACTAGCCTCAGCAAGCCTTTCCAAATTCTCCTCCACAAAAAAAAATCCTGCTTATTCAAGTGTAGTCACAGTAACAATCTGATTCCTGGTACCAAAATCTGCTTCAATCATTTTTCCATTATTAGAGCACAGTACCTAGTACCTCTGACTTAAATGTGAACAGATTTGGGACTCTGGAGTCCAGGTGCCAGGACCATCAGCCTACGTGAAGTGAAGCAATTGGAACCTGGTGATTAGCCTGGTCAGAAGAACACAGGGTAAAACCAATGTTCACCAGTCTATCAGTGAAAACACTTCACATATTATCTCCCAGTTTATTTATTTATTCACTTATTTGTTTGTTT